>JARLTB010000221.1:837500-1065000 GCA_030141615.1 Unio pictorum | reverse complement strand
AAGATCAAATCAGTCCCAGAAAAAAGGCAGGTGTCCAGATTTTAAAATACGGATAAAATATTATCATCAAATGTTACTTTGGGCGTCTTGCGCAGAAAATACCTTTTCCTTCTTCTTAATCATCGTAATAAAGCTCATGATATTGTGAATTGTAAATTCAGGGTACAAGAGCATGTACAGATATATACATATAGCTATAGTGTATACTTTGTTTAATTGCAAATGTCTGTGTCAATGGAATATAAATTACAGCATTAAATATTGAACACAATATCTACAAGTAAGTAGTTTAGCCCAATTAGATTGAGTCCGTAAATCAATCATGATGCCTCCAATTATTACGATATTAAGCATACAATGCAAAAAATGTTTTGGAAAAATACATACATACATACATACACACACACACACACACACACACACACACACACACACACACACACATACATACATACATACATACATACATACATACATACATACATACATACATACATACATACACACACACATACAGAGAGAGAGAGAGAGAGAGAGAGAGAGAGATGTTTTGAACAGTGCCGAAATCCACGAGTTAACATATATCCTTGGGGATATTATTTTTGGTACCACACGATTAAATAAATCTAGTTTTTACTAAGAACAGGAAAAATTCCTTTTTAAAAATCTTCTTTATATACCAAGATTGTATTGTAATCGATATGTAAAAGAATAATCTCATTCTTCCGACCCACCCCACCCCCACACAATTGCATGTTCACATGAATTGTAGTCGTATTCAAGTTTAATTTACGTGTTAGCTGCGTGTTCAGCGCAGTTTCGGCAATATCAGTTCGAAGAAAAGGAAGACAAGCGCCTGTCCCACGGACGTACAAAGAGGGATTACATCTTTATATATCTGAATGTGCTTTGCTTGCATAGTTTCACGGTCTTAAAGGTAATGTGGTTTCTCAAGACCAAAGTCCTCCTTTATCTCGTTGCAGGTATAACTTCCTTCTATATGCACGCGCAGACGTCGCATGACATGATGGGGATACTTTTATTATCACGAGAAATTGATTCCATTGGCAACATGTAAAAGTTTAATAGCTGATGACTCGTATTCACTGAAAACTCAAATCCAGGTCAAGAAGTTAAACTCAGCTCTCAGAATACAATACTTGAAAATGTTGAGATGTAAGCAGATTGCTCTACAGCAGTGCTGTTCAACCTATATGGCACCCTGGACCACTGAATTCTTTTTTCTTGAAGCCGAGCTTCGCAGCATAAAACTTAAAACCAACGACTATTAAAAAAATCAGATTTGTTTACCTCGTTATAAAGATATACTGTGAACGTAGGCCATGGAATTTTAAAAAAAAATTACACAAATGCACACAAAAATTGATCGAACTATTGATCGAAATCAGTTCGCGGGCTGCAATCTACCCTGGCGTTGTAGGTAGATTTGTCACTTGTGTAAACTGGCTAAAGATGAACTACAATTCTTACTTAAATACCCTCTTCTTCTGTCTTGCAGACACAGACGCACTTATTTAATAAAATTAGTAAAATGGATGTCTGTATAATATTTGTACTAATTAAACATGAGTGTGATATTAACAAGACATGCTTTTTTATACAAACTTGTACAAACTGAGTTATTTTCTAAATATAATAAGGAAGGCTGATACTTGATATATGAATAAGTAAGTGATTATGAACATTTTGATGTTGAAAAGAAAACTAATTAGAAAGACACGGATATGTATTATAATAAATGCTTGTAGATAATGAGCAAATACTAAACATAAATGAGGGCTTCATCCGGAACGGAGAATTGTATCATGCGGCTCATTTACTACTACTACTACTACTACTACTACTACTACTACTACTACTACTACATACAAGGATAAATCAGTTTTATTATGCCATTCTACCGTGAGGCTCTCGGGATAAACAAACTGTTGTTAATACTAATAGACAAAATCAAAAATAGTCATGCATGCTTACAGAGAGTCATTATAAAAGTGTTGTTAATACTAATAGACAAATTCAAAAATAGTCATGCATGCTTACATAGAGTTATTATAAAAGTGTTGTTAATACTAATAGACAAAATCAAAAATAGTCATGCATGCTTACAGAGAGTTATTATAAAAGTGTTGTTAATACTAATAGACAAAATCAAAAATAGTCATGCATGCTTACAGAGAGTTATTATAAAAGTGTTGTTAATACTAATAGACAAAATCAAAAATAGTCATGCATGCTTACAGAGAGTTATTATAAAAGTGTTGTTAATACTAATAGACAAAATCAAAAATAGTCATGCATGCTTACAGAGAGTTATTATAAAAGTGTTGTTAATACTAATAGACAAAATCAAAAATAGTCATGCATGCTTACAGAGAGTCATTATAAAAGTGTTGTCAATACTAATAGACAAAATCAAAAATAGTCATGCATGCTTACAGAGAGTTATTATAAAAGTGTTGTTAATACTAATAGACAAAATCAAAAATAGTCATGCATGCTTACATAGAGTTATTATAAAAGTGTTGTTAATACTAATAGACAAATTCAAAAATAGTCATGCATGCTTACATAGAGTTATTATAAAAGTGTTGTTAATACTAATAGACAAATTCAAAAATAGTCATGCATGCTTACAGAGAGTCATTATAAAAGTGTTGTTAATACTAATAGACAAAATCAAAAAAAAGTCATGCATGCTTACAGAGAGTCATTATAAAAGTGTTGTTAATACTAATAGACAAAATCAAAAATAGTCATGCATGCTTACAGAGAGTCATTATAAAAGTGTTGTTAATACTAATAGACAAAATCAAAAATAGTCATGCATGCTTACAGAGAGTCATTATAAAAGTGTTGTTAATACTAATAGACAAAATCAAAAATAGTCATGCATGCTTACAGAGAGTCATTATAAAAGTGTTGTTAATACTAATAGACAAAATCAAAAATAGTCATGCATGCTTACAGAGAGTCATTATAAAAGTGTTGTTAATACTAATAGACAAAATCAAAAATAGTCATGCATGCTTACAGAGAGTTATTATAAAAGTGTTGTTAATACTAATAGACAAAATCAAAAATAGTCATGCATGCTTACAGAGAGTCATTATAAAAGTGTTGTTAATACTAATAGACAAAATCAAAAATAGTCATGCATGCTTACAGAGAGTCATTATAAAAGTGTTGTTAATACTAATAGACAAAATCAAAAATAGTCATGCATGCTTACAGAGAGTCGTTATAAAAGTGTTGTTAATACTAATAGACAAAATCAAAAATAGTCATGCATGCTTACAGAGAGTCATTATAAAAGTGTTGTTAATACTAATAGACAAAATCAAAAAAAGTCATGCATGCTTACAGAGAGTCATTATAAAAGTGTAAAGTATACGTGAAATGCATTAAATGAATACATTAGAGTGCACATACTCCAATATTTACATTGATAACAGCCTTTCAAGATATCAGTCATATATTTTTATTTTGAACACATGTATATTTGTTTCTGATCTATCTACTTTGAGAGTTTAGTCCATAGAATAGCACCAGACTAAGCAGATGATGTTTTGAAAGTATTTGGTTTTGGAAATGATGTTTTTGCAAATATCATTTGTTATTAATTCCAATTTAGATCATTTGTACTAATTTAAAATGAAATATACCATTCAAATATTGTGGACAAAGTTCCTTCTTTATTGTGAACATTACTAATGGAATTTTGCTATCTAACGTGTATTATAATTACGGCCATTAAATTTCGAGAATATAATTATGGAATGTGTATCGTGGCAATTTTTTTTGTTGATAATTATTGCTATCCTTTGTTGGAGTTTGCGGATAGTTTCAGTATTACTATTAGTTGTATTTCACCAAACTGTGCAGCATTACTCCAAAAGAGGAAGATTGGACGCATTGTAAAATAATTCACACAGTTGAGTGGCAGATAACATTTATCATCTGTAAAAGACAAATTATTGAGTTTACTATAAAACAAACTTGTTTCACTTGATCACATTCGTCTAGATTTGTATCCACATGAACTCCCAAAATTTTTTTGTGTAAACATGTTCAATTTGACAATTGAAGACAACATTGAAATTTTTGTTAATTGACAACACTGGTCTACAGCCAAAATGCTTCCGAAAAAAATGTAGTCAAACTTTGCAAATTCTGTGTAACGGAGAACTATAATAATAATAATAATAATAATAATAATAATAATAATAATAATAATAATAATGAGGATCTTTTATAGCGCCAAATCTTTAGAAGCTCTAAGCGCTTTACAACATCTGTAATGGCATGACTACAAAAAACAAAAATAAACAAACCTTGTGAAATTAGGAAATATAAAAATTGCTGTAAATATTTAAAGTAGGAAACATTATTAGGTCTTTAAATTTGTTCTTGCAGTCGAGCAAGGTGCGTTTTAAGAGCACTCTTGAAAGAGGCCATTGTGTCTGTGTCTAATTTCAATGGGCAATTCATTCCACGTTGCTGGGCCCTGGTATGCGAAACAACGTTGTCCATATGACTTTGTTTTCATACTAGGAATAATGAGTATAAGATTGTCAGAAGAGGAGCGTAAGTATCTTGCTGGTGTGTACACCTGGGAGATGCCAGATAAGTATGTTAGACTGGAGTCCGTCAGTGAAACGTATCACAGAGAACAAATTTTGGGTTTGATTCTGGATTGAATGGAGAATGGAAGGCCAGTGATGGGTACAGAGCAGCGGGGAGGTGTGCTCTGATCGCGGTACCCTAAAGATGATCTAATCAGATGTGTTTTGAACTTTTGAAGTTTCTGGAGTAGATATTGCGACAAACAAGACATAATTGAATTACAATAGTCCATTATTGAATGTACTAATGAACCCACAAGCGTTTTAGTGGCATCAACTGAAAGATATTTGCGAAAGGAGCTGATGCGTCTCAGCTCACTCAAGATATACAGCCTTGCATATGTTCATGACATGTTGGTGCAATGTGAGAGTACTGTTCATAGTAACACAGAGGGTTCGTACTGAATTTATAGAAGAAAAAAAAGTATTCTATATGTTCCGAGTTTTTATTTTCTTCTTCCTAAAAGATTAATTCGCAAGGCATATTTAGAGACGCTTAAATTGTATATTTTATTCACACAATTTAGATCTGCGTATTGAACCATCTTGTTTCTGCTTGACACTTCGCTGTACAAACTGAATACGACTTGTATATGTTAATCTTCTCAAATGACGTCACATCCTGTGTATAAGGAAGGGAGCTAACAAATTCTCGGCAGGGTCTTTCCGTATGATCTCGGAAAATAAGAAAGTATTCTTTATGAAATTGAAGTGGAAATACATAAGATGCAAATAAACAAATAGTTGGAATAGATTAAGTACACAAACTACTAAATATCCTTCCATTTACAATAAAATTATGCAGGTCCGGGTTTTTGTCCCCTTTAATGTTGGTGTTCCTAATATTTTTTGTTTGAGGTAAAGGATGTGAATGAGAATGTCTTTGTATTGTGATCAGAATGATCTCAGTTTTATCATCATTCATCTGCAGCTTATTACATGTCATCCATGATTTCACATCAGAAATGGATCTTTCTACTCATTGGATGGTAAAATCAACTTCAGTTGGGTGGTTAGATTTGTATATTTGAGTGTCATCAGCGTACAATTGGCGAGACATGGATGGTGATCTATGACACTTGAGAGCGGCTGAGTGTATATAATGAAGAGATCAGGTCCAAGAACAGACCCCCGTGGAACACCACGACAGAGATCAACTGGGCTAGAATGTATTCCATTTGCAGATACAATTTGTGTCATGTTGACTAAGCAGTACTTGAACCACTGTAAGGCTGTATTGTGAATGCCAAATACATGCTGAAGACTGTGAAGTAATATATCACGGTCTATTGTGTCAAATGCTGCAGACAAATCAAGGAGGGTGAGGACTGTAATCTGTATGCTATCCAAAGCAGAGCGAATGTCATTTCCTACTTTCACAGAGTAGTTTCAGTACTGTGGTAAGGGCGATATGCAGACTGTACATTGCTAAAAAGACTGTTGGAATTCAAATGAAATACAAGTTGTGTTAGAAAAAACGTTTTCTAAGATTTTATTTTATGAATGAGAGATTGTAAACTGGGCGGTAGTTCTTTAAATCGTTATGGTCTAGGTTTTGGTTTCTTCAGTAAAGGATTCACAATTTCAGTTTTGAAACAAGATGGGATTTCCCCGGATGATAGAGAGGTTTTAACGACAACAGTTAGTGAAGGCAATATTGAATCTAAGCACTCAATCAGCAGTGATGTTTGAATTGGATCAAGTTCACATGACTTTGGTGCACTCTTCATCACGATTGTCTGTACTTAATCCATAGAGACGGATTCAAATGAGATTAGTCACTCTGATAAAATGATGCTTACAATTGTTTACTGGCACTAGTTTTAAAGATATAATACTAGGTTAGTATATTCAACCCTTGACTTGGCAATGGCGGACAATAAGTGAGTTATAAAGGGAAAATATCCCAATGCACACCAGAAATGACTAAATTACACCTTTGACTGGATCTATGAATAAATCTAATTCTGGGTTTGGGCAGCACTTTCTTTTTAGTCAAAACAATGATTATTGTAATCTGAAGCTGGTATTGCGTCATACATGATATGAATTGCATCATGTTATTCCTAGACGTCATGGATGATTCAATTATAACTAGGCTTACATCACTCTGCTGAACAAAATGTCATATATCAGTTCTAGAAATCATGCAGTGTAGTGCTCTTTTTTCGTCATTATTTGCTTTTGCAACGGGGCACATTTCTGTTTAGCCAAGGTGAACAGAGCTGCCCCGTACTTGTACGACATTTGCATCACAAACGCGAGGTAAAACCACTATGGTTAATAAAGCCTATCACCTTTAGTTTGGCTGCAAAACTGGAAATATGACAAGAGGTGGGTCCCATACCTATGCTGCAACACTTGTGAAACATCTTCGTTAGTGGTTGAACTGGAAAAGGAAATCTAAGCCTTTTGCAGTGCTGTGGTTAAATTAAAGAGAGCAAAATGATCATATCAGCAATTGTTACTTCTGCATGGTGCCTCCAGATGTAAACGTGTGAAAAAGAAGAAAAGATGAACTGTGCATTATTCAAACAATCAGTCAACTGCTATACGCCCAGTGCCCCACGGACTAGGACTGCCGGTTCCTGATGCACATGAATCATTGTCACTTGAGTCAGATGAAAAAGAGAATGAAACTTCTATGAATGAAACAATCCATGTGACGTGGCCCTTATTTTCTCCCATCCTCCTCCTCTGAACCACACCTCATAACACAAGGTGAACTGAATGACCTTGTTAGTGATTTGGAACTATTCAAGAGTTAAGGCAGAGCTGTTGGGTTCCAGGCTACAGCAGTGGAGTCGCCTGGAAGGTGATGTTTGGGTTTCCATGTTCTGTGACCGTCAGAAGGATCTTGTCCCATTCTTCTTCATTGAAGGCGTTCTTATAGGTGATGTTTGGGTTTCCATGTTCTGTGACCGTCAGAAGGATCCTGTCCCATTCTTCTTCATTGAAGGCGTTCTTATAGCCTGCAACAACATCGATGGTGGATGGCAGCCCTCAACATCATTCATGATCTAGATGGCTGGAGACTGTTCATTGATTCATTGAAGACAAGTCTTCAATCTGTTTTGCTCCATAATGACAATTTTGTTTTCATGAATTCCAGTTGGTCATGGTGTCCATATGAAGGAAACCCTTAAAAACATGACACAACGTTTGAGGTACATAAACTACGATTAACATCAGTGGCAGCTTTGTGGTGATTTGAAGGTTCTCGCTTACTTCTCTGGTCTGCACACTGGATACACAAAATACTCCTGCTCTCTCTGCGAATGGGATAGTCATGCAAGAGATTTCTACTACATCAAGAGAGAATAGACACTCTGACAGTCATTGGAGCTTGGGCACTCGTAGAGATTTCCCCAAATGTTATGATTTTAAAAATTAGCTGGAGAATGACCCCATTCAAGATGGGTTCAGGATGACTGCAATCTACTCCAGCAAACCAGGCAAGAACTGTCACTTGTGATTAATTGGTGGCATAATCAAGGGATGCAATACCACCACATCATTGTATTAAACTAATGACATACATTCAATATAATACAAGAGAAGCGATTATGCAATGTCCATTAGATATATTTAGTTCCTGTTTAATACCATTTATTAGTAAATTCTGTGGAAACCATTTTAACAATTGTTTGCTCATAAAATTTGTAAAAAAAACTTGCTGTTTAAATGTGTCAGCTAGAGCTACAGACACAGGCATCACAAATAAGGGTTTCCTTATTTGAGGTTTTACAAGACGGTTCTTGAACATACGATTTTGATTTAAGCTTGGCAGATAATGAAGATACCCAAGAAAAGGTAAGTAATTTTCATGTTTTAATAGTCTCTACACCCAAATCTACAGCATACATTTCCACTTTCACAGCAAATTATGGAAACAGGTATTGTTTCCAAGAACATAAATGCACATGATTAGAGAAATTACCTCTTAGTGCAAAGAGAAGTATTGTGCTGGTTTCATTTTATCTTGATATTGTTACACAATTTCTGTAATTGGGGCAGTGTCATAAGGCTTATGTGAGTTTAAAAAATCCACAAACAATTATTTAAAAAATTGACATATTTCACATATTGTGTTTGTTTCTCTAATTTAATTGTGTACTTAATCCTTGTAGCTTTTGTTATAATGAGCCTTACTGCTATCTGGCTTTGAAATTCAGACAAACCGGATTTTTCTCTATTGCTATTTATGCACCATTATCCATGAATCATACCAACAAATGATATAGTTTTTTAAACGATTTCAGATACAAGATGGGAATATCTCAAGATGGCACAAAGTGAGGACTCCATATATACTTTAAAGGAATTCACAAAACTTCTGTAACTGCACGACATTCATTGCTTTGTGATTAATTCAGAGCCATGGGTGGATATTGATGATTGTTATAATTTTCTTGTTACTAATATTCAGCCTTTGGATAAACCATTAAGAAAGTGTAACATAAAGGCAGAACTATATAGAATAATCAATGAAACAAGGACAATTAATGGGAAATTTTGTTGCAGCATTAAGGCACTTTTGAAATTTGTATTCCACCATTCTAATGATTTTAATGTTTGCAACGAAATTGTGGACAGTATTTTATCACTTTTATCTTCTGCGAAGGAAACTGCACATAAAAAATCTTCGTTGTCGGATGATATACAAAATGATCCATTTTCTCTATACAGAACAGATGACAAGGACTTTCTGTTGGGTTTGTATCAAGACATAACTAAAACAGATTTTTTCGGTACATTTTTCAAATGTCTCAAATATCCATCATGTTGAAGAGACGAAACTTCACTATATTTACCATCCATACAAGGTCTTTTTCTCAGAGGAGCAGTGGCTCAGAATATGTGAATTTGAAAAATACTTTCAATCCAACATCAGTGAAGAGCCAAATAGGACTGAACTGTCTTTCATCAGTAACTTGCTTAAGCAGAAGCGTACATTTTTCAATCCATTATTCTATCACGAAATCTTGGAAAATACTGGCAAAGCCTGAACCGAGCATGTTGTTCTTCAATAAAGAACCGGAAAGCTGCTGCTACTGCAATAGATGGTGTTGTTGTAGAAACGGACATCATTCATCTTCCTGAGTATCTTGAGAACTGTCTCTATGCTGCTCTTGAAGAAATTAATCACACAGAAAGTGAACTCCGCGTAAGAACTATAATTTGTGTGGGATGCTGTGAATTGTGCAGACATTCAAAGGGTGTTCATGTATTTTGTGAACAAGAAGGTATGCAAACCCCACGAACATTGCTTTCTGATGTTTCCTTCATTTTACAAACTTCCTTGAAAAATCATGTCCATGTACCTGAAATTATCTGGCTGGAACATGGCACTATTTATGGAGCTAACTCAGGGGAAACGCCTCGTCATCTTCTCAGAGATCTTTATATTACAAAGGAAATAGACAATAAAATAATTTATGTATACAAATGTACTTCAGATGACGATATTTTAGATGAAACATTAGATGGAAAACATTGCAAAATCTGTTTCAAGGCATTTGAAAAGAACATAGACAATCCATTCAGAGTGAAGGGATACGATCCCTTACATGAATGGAAATTGAACGTACCCTTCCCATTCCGTCTTCTTCTTGAACATAGAGTTGTCAATGCTGAAACTATGAGAAAATCGGACAATCAGACCAATTTCATTGTCAGCAAGATTAGACGCCTTCAAACAATTTATGATATCATATTGAACACCTACAATAAGAAACATGTTGGCATTACACAGGAAATAAATACATCAATTCTAGCAGTCAATCATCATAATGTAGCATGTGTACTTGGCATAACACAGGACTGTGGCATTACTCGTGGTATTCATGCAGCTGAAAAGTGGCTAAAGCATATGGCTGAACCAGAAAAATGTTACTTTGAATGTTTTATACGAAAACATCCCCTGCTATACAAGTCAGTGACCAGTGTTGCTTCTGATCTACATCTGGTCAGCTTACGCGAATGCCACTTGATTTTGTTCCTTGACAACCTTGTCAGACTGCATAAAAGAGCAGATCCTGATCGTGGCTCAAACCATATAACACAGATATGCACACTACCGATTACAGTGAAAGGGCTTCCAAAAGACAACGAGGTAACTTTAGATTGGCATCTGGAAGAATGTGAAGGTGATCCAAAATGTTGTTGTAAAGATCGAATAGTACTGAACAAGAATGATATGGAGAGATGCATATTGAATCTATCTGAGGAAGAAACAGCCATGCAGACTTTGCTCACCCAACATATATTTTGGGATTTATGTACTATCATAAAAGCTTCGTCTATATTGCAAGATCTACTTAATGATGCTTCAGAACGGTCTACCATTGCGATCACTGGCAATGAGATCTCCTCAATGGAGAACTCATTCAAAGATCTAAGCATTAATCAAGATCCCATATACTCAGCCACCAAAGGAGTGGACCAGTCATATAGTGATGAAGGGACATGCTGAATTGGATGACTTAGAAAAGTACTTTGACGATTCACATGAACTCTCTGATATATTTGCTCAGGGTGTAACTCAGGTGTCTACAATCAAAGACGATTCTTCGCCACCATATAGAGTGTCTTTGTTCTCTACAAACACCACTGATGATGATATTGATGAACAAGAAGCAGAAGAACTTTTGAATGAATGTGCTTTGATACTTAAAAGCATTCCATTAACAAACACAAGTAGTCCATCGCAGACAAGTAGGTCCTGTAACATCATGCCACATACGTCAACCATGCAACCGGAAGAAGACTGGACGTTTCATGGAGATGGTTCGCTATCACGACAATCATCTATTTCAACAATTTCTTGCCTAAACCTTTCAGAAGATCAAGAAATATCTACTGAAGGCAGCGAAACATGTGACCCAGATCACAGTCTCTATGAGGTAACAGAAAATAGCACTTTAGCAGAAGAAAGAAACGAACCATCAAAGTCAATAAAACCCCAGCCATTTAAGAAATATCAACCACCATGCCTTCTCTGCAAACACCCACCTCCAGCAATTGGAAAAGATGACGATAAATGGAAACTAAAAGAAATCCTTGATGACTTTCTTGTAAAAAGTGGGCAGATTGTTCAAGAACAAAGTGAAAAAGACCGTATTTTATTTCCTCCTGATCAGAAAATAGCATCAAATTTGTTTATTCTCATGGAAGAAAATAAAAAGTACAGAAAATCTTCCAGAATTTCCGGTACTACACCTCACAAAATCCAAGATTACCAACTTGTTTAGTGCTATTAAGACATGTGGCTTATTCCATCTCCTGAAATTTCTTCAGGATGATGAGGACGAAACAGAGTGGACTAAATTAGTTACCATAACACATTGAAACAGCAATAAGAAATATCCGAAGGCTATCTTTAACTCTCCATTTGGCAATCTTCATAAGATTCGTCGAGTGTCCTGAGCCACCATCAGCAAAATCTCTTATAGAAAACATGGCAGTGATGTCCTCAGATGATCTTGAAGGCAAATGGAGTCGAAAATATCGTGAGTTCATTGATGCAGCTTGTGGTAGCAATGGAACCTTCCTGCTTCATGTAGAATTAATGAGTCATTGTGATGAAATTGTTGTACTGTCGATAGCTGAAAGAATAGGTGGCACTCAGGGATATAATTTGCTACTTTCCATTGTCAAAACATCCTTGCCATTTGCATTTGTAAATGGTGTTGCTTCATACGGTAAATTTTCTATCCATCTTCTATGTGAGCATTTTAGTGCTGAATATTTTCACCAGCAACTCAAAGCCTCGCTTTTTTCAACACCACATCGTGGAAGTGACACCAACTTCAGTCTGGATTCGCAACGTGAAATGGATCATCGTGATGCCCTGAAAGCATTCAGACCATCAGCAGCGTTAGAAGCTATTGTTCCAAGAATGTCAGTGATAGACATTTTGTTAAGTGCCGAAGAATCGGTTTCAAAAAGTAACATCCAAAAATGTACTGTCAAACAGGAAGATGAATTATGTAAGCATGAGCAATTTCTTGGAAAATATGTGACTGAGAGAGATGTACAACATGTAATACCAACTATAAGAATGATTCTACGTCGAGGTGCCCTACCTACACATGAAGATCAGATACCACAGAACATTTATGAATTCAAGTCCACACGTTTGTCTGAGTGTGTCTTGGACAGAAAAACATTGCAAATTGGAAATTACCTCATTAGAAGATACTTATGTCAACAGAGCTTATTTTCTCTAACTGAGCATGCCATACCAAGCCTTGACAATATTGATGCGTCCAAGGCTCTAAAACAACGTGTGAAAGCTGGAAAGAGTGTTACCATCACACGTGCAAAATTTAAACCTCAGAAGACTGATGAAACTGCAAAACAAGAAAAAAGAAAGAAAATGCTACTGAAGCTTAAAAAATTCAACGAGCATGTCACATCAGAGATGAATACTTGTCAAGCCGTTGTTACACCAGAGTGCACTAAGGGAAATGTTTCAAAGTCCAAAGGTGTACGGACTGCTTTGGTTTCTCTTTTGACTGAGTTTGATACCGATGAAAATAATGAAAGTTTATCTATTGGTTATCGTCAAAAGAAGGACGCAAGCTTAATTCTACTTGAAGAGAAGAACGTTCCTGTAGATATCTCCCAAAGAACGACCACAATTCTTGTAGAGTTTTCGGGGGGTCAAATTTAAAGCATTGGGCAGGTCTGGGCTTCAGTATCTGCGATACGTAGAAAATGGAGTTTTGAGGTGGTTGCTGAAAGAATTCCCATTTGCATCACATGTTGTTATATGTGAAGAGAAGTATTCTTTCACCCCAGATGACCTCAAATCCATGACCAGGGCGAAAAGAACCAAAGAAAATAAAACTGACATCTACCACTTAAAAGATGA
The DNA here is from genome assembly GCA_030141615.1 of Unio pictorum. Taxonomy (NCBI): domain Eukaryota; kingdom Metazoa; phylum Mollusca; class Bivalvia; order Unionida; family Unionidae; genus Unio; species Unio pictorum. The sequence goes on along the minus strand of JARLTB010000221.1, from coordinate 1,051,479 downwards.
TGGTGAGATTATCAGTACAGAAAATATTAGCAAACCTGCAGTAATTAAAACCATGAAGGGAAAAAAAATGATCAGCAATTTTATGGCCGGTCATGTGAGAGAACTTCGAATCATGAAAGATATAGTTCTAGATATAGATAGTGAGTATTATCTCAGTCCATGCGCATGCGATACTCCTGAGCATCACAAGGAAATACCATGTAAACAGTTTGCTATTCCAATACGGTCCCATTTTGCATCAGACAAAGGATACGTACGTTCTGAGAAGTTGGACATCAAGCAAAATAAAGGTGAGGCAGAGCTAGCTCAGGCAGATTGGCTTTGTTATATTGCAACCGAACTTAAAGAAGGAGAAAATGTTGTCAGCTATGTATCATCAGGGGACATTGATAGCATTCCCATACATATTCTAGCCATTTCATTGTATTTGCCACGAAAGGATGATGGTAATTTCAAGAATCATGTCTATGTTGTCATCAAAAAGCCTGGAAGTACTGGTAAGCTTGATATCTACAACATCACAGGAATCGTCAGGGCCATTGAAATGAGATATAATGAAGATAAAATAGCGGTGATTTTGTCTTTCAGTCTCAGCCTGGGTGGTAACGACTTTATTCCCAAATTTTATGGAATCTCACACGAAAAGTGGTTGAAAGGAATATTTGAAAATGAAACCTTCAGGAGAAATCTCTTCAAGATCCGCTCAAGACCAGATTCTGGACATCTCAGTGTAACCATTGACCCGGGGGTTTACATAAGTTTGCTGAAGAACCTCTACTGCCCTAGCAAGCATGATGCTGAAAGACTTTCCTTGGAAGAAGTAAGACAATTAAGCATAAAACTGCCTGGAAAAGATGTAAGAAGTCCAAAGTTGTGGATGCCTCCAGTTACAGCATTAATAAGTATTTGCAAATTAATTAACAGTTGTCTGCAATATTTATTAACGGCAGGTGTGTCAGAGGCAGAGCTCCCAAATTTTATGGAAGGTGGATGTCTCAAGAAAGTCGGTGATGTAGTAGAATATGAACTGGTCCCACATGTCCACTATGACAATATTGAAGACCTTCTCAGAATTCCAGAAGAAGATCTCAAGGAAGCAATGACCAGAGCCAGAATGCGACGGCAGAGGAAACGAGAACTAAATGAAACGCCAGGAAAAGAGCGACAACCAAGGAAACGGAAACTGATTACATCCACTCCAAGTTTAGTAAGTGGTGATAGGTGAGACAAAGCCTGGAACTACATGCAGATCTATTAAGGAGATTGTATATAAAAAATGTAAATGTCATGAAGGTTAGAAACATGGATAAAATCAAACAGATAATAATTATCTTTGTACTGGAAGAAGAATATGGCATATTTAAAATAAACAAATAAGTCTTGACCAATAATAGCAAAAGTAAAGTATCACTAGAACACACAGAAAGATTAGGACTTCTGAACAAAGGAACACGGGATATGTTCAACTTCATTTCTGCTCCGCATACATTGAGGGAAAATAAGAGATTGTATGAGATATAATTAAATTAAATCTCCTATTAAATTATAGATTGATAAACTAGAATGATTGGATCCAAATTTCACACAGAGGGGCTGTCATTTCTTTGATGATATTATTAACATGAAATATACTTATTTAGTTTCGTGTTCCTGGAAGTTGGAGTAGAATCATATTTTCCCCAATACAATTCTAAATTAATGTTCAGATGGATATTATTTTAAAATTTAGCATAATACATCAGAAGGTAAATAAATTTAATCAGCTATTTAGTGGTGCTATAATTTATTTTGCAGGAAGAGACGAGATGTTTCAAGATATAACTGATAATTCAGACTTTGGCTGGACAAGCAAGGAATGCATACAAGTTTTTTCATACAGCTGCCCTATTAATTCATATTTGTTAATTGGATCTGTATATTTTGCAATAAACTTGCAACTATATAAATTTTAGTCATGATGATATGAATTTTGCATCAGTACATTTTGAACTACTATGTAACGGTTTTCATATCAACATTTTATATACACTTTGGCAGTTTCTAGTCGGATTTTAATTCAAATTTGCATTTCAATTTCGTTCCAAATTCAAATTTGCATTATGTTTTGATCATAAATACATGTACATGTATATCCTATATAATTATGTAGTTTCACCATAACAGAACAAGATATATTGAGTTGTCTGCCATATGAAGATTTGTTTTTAATGAGCAAACAATTTGTTAAAATGGTTTTCACAGAATTCACTAATAAATGGTAATCACTTCTCTTGTATTATGTTGAAAGTATGTCATTAGTTTAATACAATGATGTGGTGGTATTGCATCCCTTGATTCTGCCACCAATTAATCACAAGTGACAGTTCTTGCCTGGTTTGCTGGAGTAGATTGCAGTCATCCTGAACCCATCTTGAATGGGGTCATTCTCCAGCTAATTTTTAAAATCATAACATTTGGGGAAATCTCTACGAGTGTGGGAGGAAACGTGTTCAGCACGCACCGCTTGTTGAATACATCAAGCTGGGTCTGATGAAGAAATTTGTCAAGGCCATGGACAAAACACAAGCAGCATTCAAATATCTCTGTTAAGTGAAGCTAAGAAAAATAAAAGAAAGAACATTTGTACTTTTAAAGTTTTCATGCAAGTATCTTGAAGCCAACTAAGCCAGATGCCTTCTTGGAATAAGGTTATACCGTTCCAACTACTTCTCCGTTAGCGGATACTGACAGGAGTGGTTGCGTCTAAATCCAGATTGGGATGCAAGTTTTGAATGGTATTTTGACAAGTAATCATATAAGTGTCTGGAAACATGTCTTTCAAACAGTTTAGATATGGTTGGCAGAATATATATTGGTCTTTATTTATTTGCGTTTGATGTTAAACCCATTGTATATACAGGCATAGCCTTGGCTGCCTTCAGTTAAAATGGGCAGATTACCTTAGTAATGCTTTGATTAATTATTTTAGGTAAGAGATGGAGCAATGACACATGTAATGGGGATTATTGTTCGATCCCAGAAGTTAAAAAGCCTGAGAAATATGTATGTGGCGTTTTATGAATGCAGTGGAAATATCTACATAGATGCACAACGCAGTGGGGAAAGACAGCAGGCAGCCAGTGAAAATGAATACGGCATTCCTGACCAGTCACTAACATTGTATTTGGAACAACCGAAAAAAAACCCCAACAAGACAAGGTTATACAGAAATGCTGAGCAAACCAGTTCAGTCATTCACTCAGTTTCGAGATAAAATTTGTTTTATCGGTACAGCACAGAGGCTAGGTGCATTGCTGATAAATTATGAAACTTTATTACTATGAGAAAGTCTAACATTTAAATTCATGTTCCATTTCAATTTCTTTATGTAATTGATTTATTCTTATAATCCACAGTTGGTGTTGTTCTGTTCTGTTTCCATGTTCAGATCTCTGTTGTTCCATCATTAATTTCATTTTTATGTTATTATTTTACTCTGTCAATCACACACCGGTATTTTTACTCGAAATTAATATTTCCTCTTGAAGCACAATCTATTATTGCATATTAAATTACCAATCATTGACGGAATGCATTTTCAGACTGTTAGTTCATCCGCCTGCATCATGCAAATGACTTTAAGCTTATAAGTTGAAAAATGTAAGGTCAAAGTTCAGAGTGGCAGAACCTTATCAGATATGGTTATTATCCCAGTTACCATGTCAGAGGGGCGTTTAAAGATTAAGGTTTGACATTTTTGTGAGATTGAGCAGTTGTCGTGTGTACTCGGCACGTTGCCCCGGCGCTTATATTGCCTCGCTCATCACGGACCTTACACTTTTTAAGTTCATTCACAGCAATATATAAAGCATTATGTTCAGACGTTTTAATAGCGTGATGCAGAAATATTTGCATATCAAAGATAAGTTCGAAACTGCACGCGTTGCCTACCTTAGTTCTATTTTTATAAATCATTCATACCTTAATCGTGATGTAGATCATTACGTTGGGTAGTTAAAACTGGGCGTTAGGGTACAGTCAAGATGCACAAAAAGATCAAAGAACAGTAAAGAAAATAATCTGAGCAAATAAGAATACTAAAATTTGTTATATTCAGCATATGTGTATTCTTCTCGTGCGTGATAGACTAATTAAATACACGCGTATTGTTTCTGACAATTTTTTTAATTTATTGTTGTCCCAAATGTTTACACTCGAAGTGTTGGACAAACTGTTGTATTAACCCCGACGCAAGTTCATTCTTTATATCTGTCACTAACGCAGCTTTCAAAGAAACAACTTTTATACTAGCAACGTCTCATTATTGTTTTCGATATAGTTTGTTCATCTTTACGATAATCGTCAGCATCACCTTGATTATTATTATTATTATTATTATTATTATTATTATTATTATTATTATTATTAAGGATACATGCAAATATAAGTTACATTTTGAGGATATTAACCTGAAGGTGGAAACTAAAGAACACTCTTACAAACATTTTCTTCATAAAATCAACTTTTCAATACGCCTAACTGCGAAAAATCAAGATTCTGAACTTCTTGAAAAATGCAGTGTACAAACTTTTTTTATAATAAAGATGCAATTAGTTCAGCTATTTTATATATATAAAAAAAACAAAAAAAACCCCAAAAAACAAGTGATATCCCGTGCCAACCATTTATATGCATAAATACGTTTGTCTTTTGTGTCAGGAGCAACCTTTTTGTCTTTGCTGGCTTTTGTTGCTGTTTTTTTTTCTTTCCCGGCGACATTAGTGGTACCGATTTCAATGCTGTGATAATAATTACTTGTGTTTTTTTTAAATCTTCTTGAGGACGCATAAACAAACTTTAATCCCACGCCATCGGTAATACAACGTAATATTCTCCTATAAATCAATTAATCTCTTTGGTACGTAGTCATATACTTTCGATATTAAACTTGCAAAGTATCCTTTTGAAGTGAATTGCTTCCACCATTTCCGGCCAAATTTACAATGCGCCGCGGTTACACGCTATTGGTTAGTTGGAGTTACAATGTAAGGGAGACAACTCGTGCAAACCAATATAAGTCTCTCGGACAAAACACTAAAATATCTGTTCGACCCGCCATGTTATAGATATGGTTAGCATATCGGAACCTTGATTAGCGAAGATGTGTCTCTTCCAGCTACACAATGACACATATCAATACCTTCTTCATGGTCACTTCCTATCTCATATACAGCCGGTGGATGGTAAGGTAAAACATACTATTTCATCATGTTTGTTATATTTTGTATCACGTCTGATGTAATTGAGACAGATATTGACCTAATATATGCGCATGATTTATCACGATTCTTTTTCTTTTAGACCGCTTTTGACCACTCAGCCATCTGATGCAGAGAGAGAGAGAGAGAGAGAGAGAGAGAGAGAGAGAGAGAGAGAGAGAGAGAGAGAGAGAGAGAAAGATCTGATTTTTATGCGTGTAATTTTGGCGCGAAATTTGAGAGGCAATCGTTTTTCGGAGTAGATTTGAATAGCTATGTACATTTTGTATTTTTGTTAAAACCCCACAAAAACAGAAACCATCATGGTGAGTGTCAAGCCACATCTTTGGGTTGGAGAAAATGGATAAGAATATAACTAATTTGGAAATCACTTGACAAAATGAGAAAAGTATTTTTTCGACAGGAAAACAGTAACGTTCTTCAATACAATAAAGTGTGAAAATGATAAAGTGTGTGTATATATATGTATCGTGTACACATAACAGGGAGAGTGTATATTTCGATGGGCACGAACGCATGCCAAAAACGGTGATGGCTCATCTGATGATATTAATGTTTAGTGTGAGTTAGATAGCTAAAGGAATTTGCTATGCTATGCTAGTGCCCTTGTGTGTTAATACAGGAAGCTCTTAGGGACCAGAGGGAATTTTACCCCAGTGCAGTTGGTCCGAGTCTCTGGGAGACAAAAGAGAAGGAAGAACGGAGGCAAAAGTTAGAAGGTCTAGAGGGAATTGGATTCCCAGTCCAGAAAGATCATACAGATGAGTAGGAACACAAGACGGGAGGAAAATCCATCACACTAAGTCAGATGATGAAATAGGCCGTCCCTTGGTCGAGTGAAAGACGAGTGATGGGGTTTTAATTTGAATTTTATGTGAGAGATGACTGTTATTGAAATATATTAATTGTTGTTATTTGAATTTCACATTTTGTGTATTCATTAATTTAACTGTCTGTACCGCTCACTGAGAGCTCGTAGTTTGCATATCTCTATCACTCCTTCAATTTTTGACAAAAAAGAGCCAGTGTGGGTCTTCTGTAATAATTTAAATAATATTGGGAGCACCCTATCCCGCCTAAATCAAACGGAAACCTTTACTGCGATCGATAACTTTCGTCTGGAAGTATTTTGACGATATTTTAGGCCCAGAGCATTAAACAAAACGGACTGAATATACGTTGGTTAAACTATTTTAGCATTTAATGTCAGAAAAACAATTATTGTGTAATTTAACTAAGATAAATTCGCCAACATGACCACATTGACACAAACGTTTTGTTCGTTCGGCTAGACCCGCCATATACGTCAATTTCAAAAGAAATGTTTCCATCCATTGACTCTCAAATCCACTACGATGGGTGCAGTATTGTTTACGGTAGAAAAAGTTGCATGTTGTTGGATATATATATATATATATATATATATATATATATATATATATATATATATATATATATATATATATATATATATATATATATATATATATATATATATATATATAACGACCCGTTGTGTTAGGAAAGTGTCCGGTATAAATCCAATGGCTAACTCTTAGTCATTATACTATTATACGGTTAGCAAAGTGTCCGGTATAAATCCAATGGCTAACTTTTAGTCATTATAATATTATACGGTTAGCAAAGTGTCCGGTATAAATCCAATGGCTAACTCTAGTCATTATAATATTATACGGTTAGCAAAGTGTCCAGGTATAAATCCCATGGCTAACACTTAGTCATTATACTATTATACGGTTAGCAAAGTGTCCGGTATAAATCCAATGGCTAACTCTAGTCATTATAATAGCTCTTAACCATGACTAGTGTACGGCATTTGACATTTTCCATACGGACATTAATCATTCACGCGTTTGCAAAATTAGGACAAGCAGACATCATACAATAATCTACTTAGTTTGCAGTACACATTTTGCACAAGTACATGACGTTCCAGCTAACTGATCTCAGGTTGTAAATGCAGCAAGAATATAAATCTTTAAACAATTTTTTTATTTGGGGTGGGTGGGGAGATGAGGTAGTCTATCTGATGGCTGTGTGAAAAAAAGAAATCCTTAAATCAAGGGAAATATTCCATATAAATAATTCCATGCATTATGGTTCCACAAGTAAGTGTGGGAATTCAATTTTAGGCATTTTATTATATGGCTTTCCTGTACGGGGCTCCTATTCAGGAAACGAGATCGATATTTTTTTGGTTATAAATATATATATCTACAACACTGATACTCAAAATATCACTCGAATTTCTTTTCTATGACGGATCGATTTAGACTTAATTTAGATTTAAATAAATTTCAAACGGGTAATGAGTTAAATCAATCTAAATCCAGCCATGCTTTTTTTCAATGTATGGAGCAATAGTGGTCAGAAAATTGCAATACAAAACGTTTATTTCTTGCACAATGCACTTTGGTACGTTCTCCAATTACGATACTAATCTGTATAGTAAAATATAGTTGGTGAAAATAGTAAAAACGTTCACATTTTGCAGACATACATCTTTGCACAGAATGTAGCATTTTATTTAATAATGTCCAACCACTGTTTTTTTTTAAACTTATGAAAACCATTCTTTGTTATCATGAACTGTTTAATCCTCTAAAATGATATCGCTTGGATAATTGATTCTTTCCAGCAATACTAATTAACCATGTCAGTGGTTTTTATTATAAAAATAAGCTAAACAGTAAAGTGGGAGGGGTGAATATCCGCACTTTGATTTATTTTATGCAAATGATTCATCAAGGGAATCATGTGGGAAAACATTACATTCTTACCAATGATTGACATGGATCAAAAACATGTGTCATTTATCTTTTCTATTCTAGACTGATCCACCTGCTAGATCAAGCCAGATGTGACACCATTGATAACCTTCGACCAGTCGCTGTGGTGGAAAGCTCATACTATCAAAAGCAATGAGCCACATGGCAGTCCCTTGGCGTCAATGTCTCACTGAATAGTTTCGCATTTTGACATCTCCCTAATATTTAAGGTAGAAGGCAAGGGCCTAATTATCACCATCCTAGCATTTTTCAGTTCACACATAAGCTAAATATGTAATGTGGGTTAGATTTACTTTGAATTAGGCTTGGAAACTGGTTGACTTGTTGGTGACTGCCTGTCACAGACTAGCACAGGAGATCAAATGCGTAACTTTGGCTTCAAATGAGACGCGGACTTGGCTTGCGTGTGTCTGCTACAGAGGTAAATATCTAAAAATCTAGATGGTTGAGGGGTGATAAAAAGTATGCTAATTTGTTACAGTACTAGTGAACTGTATTCATGTATAAAGAACATACTGATTCTTTTAGCTCTCTTGTCACAGGAAAATATACAAAATACCCGTTTTCTGTACAAAATGAATGTAAAAAAGAGGGGTTGGGGGCAGTGTTGATTCAGTATAAAAGCCACTAGTTGCATGAGGAAATAATTAACTTTAATTCCTCAGTCAGAATCTTACAAGCATCATTTCAACAAAAATCCTTAGTTCATTTTTATTCATGTCTTTAATGTAATATTATTATCATTTTCTGCTATAGGTCATTGTCGGACAAATCTGCCAAAACAACTGTCCAGTGAGACCAAGCCAGACGTGACACAAATTGATAACCTTCGACCAGCCAATGTGTTGGAAAGCTCATACTATCAAAAGCAATGAGCCACATGGCAGTTCCTTGAAGTCAATCGTTCTACAACGTGCTGGACTTCACATTGCCATAAGCTTTTTAGGCTGTATTGGACACCTGATTGATGGTTATGGTCTTAGAGAGATGCTTGCAATTGTTAACACAGAAATGCAATTATACACATGGTGAATGGAAAACCAATTGCAGAGCGAGAATGTGTCACATTCTTGTGGATGCTGCTTTTAATATTTTCCTTTCGGAAGAAAAAATTTCAGTTGCCAACACCTTGGAAGTTTATAGAAGTGTCTGAAGAGGAGACCTGCGAATCCATTAATGAGGAAACAGTGGCAGCAGATCACTAAGTTTGTACCTGGAGAGGTCTTTAACAACGTTTTGATGCCTGAAGCCGGAATATATATGCAAATATAATGCAAGTCAGTGAAATAAGTGAAGAATGTTGTTTGAAACGATCCTATCTATATCAAGCAATTTGGAGAGTACCAAAAAACAAACAACCCCAGATCAAATGCAACACAGAAAGATTGTTATGGTTGCAGTATGTGGACATGATTGACACTCTAAAGTGTTTCATAAGTGGAGGAAGAACTTCCAGCTGTCTTCCATGAGGCAGATACTCCCTTATTTTTCAACAGCAGGGCATAATTTCTTTGTAAAGACAGTTCATGTCTATCTTCAAGGAATGAAAACTCTTGAAAATAACAATTCAAGTATTATGACAGCTTTATGAAAGGTCACCATGCTGTATGACATAATGAAAGATTCTGGACAGTTCTATCCACTGAACACATAATTGATCAAGTGCTGATGCGTAGCCCTTAAGACGACTGGAGGACGTATCAGAGGTAGACGTATGTCAGACCTTCACAAGCTTGTCAGGGTCTTGTCAATACAGTTTGAACTGAAATCATCTATGCCTTACAAGAATTTGCAGGATCAATCTTCCAAACAAGTGATCAACACAATGATACGTCTAATACAAAGAAGGATAGAGACTGCAAAGACACCAATACAACTGGTACCGGTCTTGAAGGCAAGAAACACATTCCCTGTGAAGATCTGTGTCACTGCAGCATAGTCTCAGGAATGGTGACGGCACAGGAATTGGTCAAAGTGGACACTGCAGTAGCCGCTGGACATAAGATACTAGAATCTAAGAAAGGCCAGGACATCGACAAATATTCTTTTAAGAAGAGTCAACAGGCGATTACTATAAGGAAAGATCACCGTTAAAGTTGGTCATAAATTCATCCACATTATTCTGAAGTTTGTTTCTTCTTCAGATAATGACTTTAATTGGCGTAAAAGAAAATAAAGACATGCAGGAACTATTTAAGTATGCACATTGCAGTTATCCTGTCTTCATTTCTGAGTCATCAGATTGTGTTGAAGCATACAAACAAGGCAGTAGCTGTTGATGCATTGCGGAATGAAGTACAAGACGAACCAACATACAACATCGTCCTTCAGTCTTCCATTGTATGTCTTAAATTGGAAGCTTTACGTCTTTGTTTGCCTCGAAAAAAGGCCTCGACATTTCAAGACAGGCAATTTGTATCTGCACTACGTTACATGAGAGTTTGGGAGATCTTTTGCGGCGTTTGACTGTTACAAAGTTGCATCAGTTAAAGATGTCTCACATATAAGAAGATTAACAAATCAACTGGCACAACTGTATCGATTAATTGTGACGTAAGAACAATGCTCACTGTAAACGGGAATGTGCTCGTCTTAGCAAAGAGACAACATTTCATATACATGTTGAGATAATGTCTTGAAAAGCTGGATGTGACATCATGCATGCACCTGCAAATGCAGACGTTCTTATTGTGCAGACTGCAGTTGCGTCAGCTACTGAAAGAGATGTAATAGTTGTATCTGATGAAACTGGCATACCTGTGCTCCTTTGTCATCAGGTCAATATGGAATTCAGAGAAATAATAGTAAGTAACCCAAGGGTACCTCTATGAAAGTCAGAAACTGGAATATCAAAAGCAGCAAGACTTCCTTAGGCATGGTATTCTGCACATTTTCTCTTCATTCATGAAGTAATTCTTTTCTGTGCATATTTCAATATTACATGAGAAAATTAGTCAATAATAAAACCTGATAATGTTGACGTCAGTACAAGTATTTGTTCAGGTTCCAGACAATTCAAGTTCCACATTATTGATTTGTTAAATATTTCCAGTAATTGTTATATTCAGTATGAATATTTATAATCTTTACTGATAAATTCATAATAATTAATCTATTACATTTTTAAAGGAAAATAAAAATGGTTGTTTCTAGTTCTTTATCTACACAACAGCCGTGACCGGATATAGTTTTAATGTCAATGTGAACGAAACATCTTTTCACTAGACGCAGTGACTACTACTACTACTACTACTACTACTACTACTACTACTACTACTAATGCCCGAATTATTTGTACTTTTAGATATAGTCGAAACACTAATATTTTAATGCTACTTCATTATGAAGTTATAAAATAAGTATAAAGCTACTTTTATTTAGAATGCGTCATTTTGCAACGGGTGGCGCAAAATTAACACAACATGGTAATGTACAAGTTCTACTTACATGATATTTTTATCATTTTTTTCACTGATACATTGTCCCCTTTATTTTAATTCTACCCTCAATAGCAGTTGGTATCTTTATTTTACCTACGCAAGCACCTGCGTGACAACTAGCCACCTTACGATGTACAATACGCAGCACTGTCTGCTTAAAAATAGCATTTCTTTAACATTGCACACGCCGTTGATATTATTTTTCCGGTTCAGCATTTATAAACTATGAAAGGATTAAATAGTTCTCAGCTATATTGTAACTGTGCCAGGGGAGACCTTTCAATGGGAGGAGGTGGGGTTGCGATTCATAATGGAACTCTGACAAACTACAACAAAGTTTTAGCGTGGTATGCCGGATGTAATAGAAAAATGCACTGGCAATAAAGAGGTAGCATTTAATTAGTTATTTCCAGCTAGGACGCCATCTGCGTTTTCTTTGTATTAGTCACAATGATGTCTGTTAAAGGTGTACTTTGTTTAAAGTCTGACTGTGCGGTACTGTCATAGCCAATGTTTACTTTAGTCTTGGGGTATGACTAAAAATTGCACAGAGATGCCTTATTTAAACGAAACGTTTAATAATTGTGTATTACTGTTATGTTAAATTAAGTTTCAACAGTTTCAGATTGTGTTATTGTCTTCATCTTAAAATCATTATTATGGCCAATACAGGCCAACGTACCTTTTTTATAACTGCTGTCAAAAGTTGGTTAGGACTGACTAGAATCCATTTTATTTGCTAAAAGTGCGTACAGAAAAAGGTGCATGTTCAGTTTCTACAAATATTACTCAAACTGCACTTCTCCTTGCTTCTAAATGGATTATCCGTTAATTGTCAGTGGCATTTCATTTCACCACACACAGACCCCATTGCTTCACACCGCATCAAAATCGGTGGAAAAATTTTATGGAATATTGTTAATATTTTTTTTAAATACAAGCTATTCTTTTAAACACTGTTAAATGGTGCATGATACTTATTGTCTAAATCAGAATACCATCCTACACACACCTGTACTGAATTTTGCATTACCAATAGTCCTTTACAACAATCTCGCCATATTTCTTTTAGATAACCGAAAAATTGTCCGTTTCGAAAATAACCTTGTTTTTATACATGCAGAATAATTAAAAAAACTTCGGAGGTCAATGTGATGTGGGCAGCGCCTTATCCAAACGTAGTATAAACAGTATACCACATAAGGCAGGTTTCGCTCGTTGACACAACGGTCTCATTTTGTCGGTTCAGATATTAGCTTTAGGCATTAGGTTTAGATATTAGATTCAGATATTCAGATATTAGATAGTTTCACACTGGCTTGTGATTTGTTGCACAGTTTGACACTGGCAAGTGTTAGCTACTCCCCGGCGCTTAGATTGCCTCGCTTTTCACGGACCTCACACTCTATCAACGATTACACCTAGTATATAACATATTACTTTTGGACGTTTTCAAACAGTGGTGCAACAATATTTGCATAAGCATTCTGTACAAGGTTTCCAAATACTTGCACAAGTTACTCACCTTTATACTATATATATAGATCCATCTACACGCCAATCATTCAACAAAGGGCGTGTTTGATTATTGAACAGTACATGGGGCGTTATCGATATGGTCATAACATAATATTTCTTTGAAGCACAATAATAAATTCTAACAGTAAGTCGAGAGTTAATGATATTTAAACAAAAGTGTTTTCTTACATAACACTAAAAGACAATTGCATTCAACGTGTATCGACAGTTATAACAACCCGTTGTTAATATCCGTTTCTAACCTTGCTCCTGGTCCTTGCCTGGGTTTAAGTCTAATTATTTGTTCAAAAGAAATAGACTTGGAATAGTAGTCGAGCATTTTTGGGGTAGCTTATTATTTTAATTTGAGAATATCATTTCCAATTATATTAAACAAATACCAACATTGTATTCTAATTATGTCATATCTCAAACAAACTGAGAGATCTAATTTGGATATAAACAACCTTCCCAAATCCAAAGCATAAATGTATGTATGTATGTATGTATGTATGTATGTATGTATGTATGTATGTATGTATGTATGTATGTATGTATGTATGTATGTATGTGAATACATTTGAGTGTCAGATACTGTAAGTAGATTTGTATTTGCACATATACGTTGCATTTACATGTTTAATTTTAATTTTCTGTTATTAGGGCTACATGTAGGTCGATTCCGAACGAAATGTATTATTTTCAGAAAAAATAAGTTAATATTCCATATTTTCTACATCAGTGACGAAAGTTCTAATCTCTGTCCAAATAATACGTGTTTGCACATGTTTTTGGAGATTGTCTCGTAGCTTTTAATCTAAGCAACATTTCTAGTGACAGATTCTTCAGAACGACTACTACCAAATTTTCAAAAAGTTCCATCGTAATATGACACAAACTTCATGTTGCTGATCAAATAAAAAAATTCACATTTTGAATTTTTGCAGAAAAATTCATTTTATGACTGACTGTTGCCAGTTCTTTACGTTCTCTTCAACAACACAACTATCCGCGTCGGCTCAGTGGTTAGTGTCCTGAACTCGCGACCGAAAGGGTTTGCATCCAACAGTTAGACAAACTAGAAATGACTACCATGGTTCACTCTTTTGCAAGATACATAACTCCAATCGCTTCGACAACAACAGCCTACTTGTGTCGCTATGTCTTAAACACCAAACCAAACACTTGTCATTTGCTACTAATTTAACGCTAGCCACAAAACACGATGCATAAATTAAAATGTAATCTGTATTCGCTGGTTGCATTTTCTTTTCTACCTATTTCACATCTATGTGCACGGTTGCTATCTAACTTTATTTTATTTTTTGTCATGATTTATATTAAAAAAATTCATCCAATATGAGTTTACTTTTTCATCTGTAGCAAAAAGAAATACATGTAAGGTTTTAAGGTACTCTTTGATATTAAAGGAATCTGCGTTATACTCTGGTTGCCATGTAAGAAATGCTTTTATATCAGTTTATTATCTAACTGAATAACTACTCTTCATAAAATTGTCAGGGTTAGCATAAAAAATAATTAGCTTAAGCACACGGATAGATTTAATCTTGTATCCAAACTTTCCTAGAAAATTATATTTTAACACTAAATGTGACAGAAAATATATGAACGAGAATGATTTATAACAAAAATTGTATTAACAAATAATTAAGTACATGGTTGCATTTATCACGACATGACCGGCAGAAGAGTACGAGGGAAAATGCGTTTCATGTTATTACGACTCTATGTTTTTATAAAAACTAAAAGAATAGCGCGAAGCAACACGCTTTGTAGAATTCAGCAATTAATGTATTTCCCTATAATTCAAAACTGAAAAATGTAAAAAGAACTTACGATATTGGGAATGGAATTCCACATAATCCTAGAGGTTCTAATGCAAGTTCTAATATTTAAAGTTCTTAATAAACTTTAGTTGTATTCCAATCTAAATTAACCGCTTTGGAAGAATTGATGTGCATAAAAAGGCCTGTGTTGTAGTGCTGTGCCGACAGTCTTTTTTTTGAACCACATTAATATAATCCAAGAGTATATCCTTATTTCCATTTTACTATAAGTCAAAGTCTTTATTTTCAATAAGGTTATTGTTTAGCACTTTGTATTTCCAGAGAAAATAACTGGAATTATATGATTTGAAAAATAAATTCAAGCCGAAAAAGAAAAAAAAAACTGGTCACAGCATTACTAAAACTGATTCTGATCAGATCTTAAAGAAAGAATGTATACAATCTAGAAAGTAAGATTATATCGTCTTTTACTTGATCTCATGTCACAAAAAGCATTTTGTAATAAAATTACTAATGTTTACAAAATAAAATCTCGGTTATAATTAAAAGTCTATAACTAAAATAAGAATACGAAATATAGCAAATAGCAGGAAGATCCGGCAATTCATGGGGAATTTCCAATGTTCTAGGCTCTGATCGAGATAAACATGTTGTTTACGAAACCAATATCAATGATTCAGGTCAGGTAGAAAATGACCTTGATTTTCGACAAGGTCAAGTCCAAAATATTATTATCCAAAGCTTATAATGAAAATATATCGACTTTCCTGAACTGCAGCACGCCTGTATTTTAGACCTTTATCTTAAATCACCGATTCGTTTTGAAATTTAAAAAATATTAGATTTATGTGGCTTTTAACTGACAAATGTTACATGTGCATATCATATTACTTTACTCGTGCAATTCTCAAAGAGGTGCAACTAAAGTCTAACGCTCAGTTCACTGACTTGCATACTGCTTCTTGTTAAAATATAATTGCAGTTGCATAAATTGATAAATGAAGGAAATAATTCCATTATTCAGAACGTAATCATCTTATCAGATACAGTTGCATGTATTTCTATATAAACTGTACGGAGAACTACTTTATACTAACTTCTATAAACAGTCTCGAGCAAAGTAACTAATGTAAACACAGAACTGGAAGGAGTACACACACACATACCTTTAAAGCGAAATAAAAGCAGTGCGTTTATCTTTTATTTAGAAAATAAAATTAATTGATTTGACAGAATCACTTAATGCATCTTTGCTTTGTTTCTTAAAATAAATAATTCTTTGACTAGATGTGAAGAAAAAAAGCTGGGAAACTCAAAATTTGCAAAGAACAAAGGGGTTACGACACTTTCATTGCAGTTTTTCCAAATATTTGTAAAATTATAAGTAAATGGAAATAAAATTGGGAGGAGAGAGGTGGAAAGACTAAAGTTATAACAATTGGATTCCAAGTCCTACAATGTAAGAAGCCGACCTTGATAGTTACGATGTTGGGTGGGTGGGAGATCCGCTACACCCCCCCCCCCCATCGTTACTCAGTGTCGATATGCACCACTTGACTATTGGATCGCCATCACTTTAACAAGTTACGGATAGCCTTTCATTTGTAAACAGCCCCTTGTAGATAGCCTAATATGTTAATGAACACGAAAATAGATTTAAAGACGCGAAATAAAGGACAATAACGGTTTGGCCAAGTCACAATGAAGTCATGACAGAATCAAATCTAAGAGTCGTTAGCATCATATAAAACATATCAACACATCCTTTGCTTTAAATATCGAACTTCTACTCAAACATCTTATGCAAATTAAGATAAACGATTAAGACCGTGTTTTGGAATATTCAAAATCTTAGATTTTTTGTTTGATATTGACGTTGGTATTACGTTCTATAAATAACTACGTATCAGACGCCTCAAAAAGAATTCTTACGATTACACCCATTGGAAATATCTTCAAAAGAACATAAAACATTTCATAAAAAATTGCAATTTTTAGAGTTTAACGTTGTCTTTTTATATATTTGTATCGTAGTATAAAATGTAAGTTGCCGGCTCACACAGCTTACATAACAGCTTTCGGCCGTTATTTACTGTGTGATTCGGCAAATGACAGTTTATACCATGTTAAAGTCAGAAAAAAGCCCCACTAAACTCTTAAATGTAGCTTGTCCAATGAAGAGAGAGAGAGAGAGAGAGAGAGAGAGAGAGAGAGAGAGAGAGACAGAGAGAGAAGATGCCTGATACAATTTTATTAAAAATAGATTGATATTGAATCACTCAAATACATATAAGAAAAAGAAAAAGTGTTCATTAACACATTTCTTGAACAGCTTTCCTCTCTATAAAATATGGATTATGACATAAATTAGATAAGAGGAATAATGATGCCCTAAAAATCGTTCTACAGTACACACGTGCATGTGTTCCATGCATGTTAGTGGTATGTTTTAAAACTTGTTTTACAGTACACATGTGCATCGTAAGAAGATAACCGGGTGGGATTTCCGAATTAACAAAATAACACTTTTGACGATGATACAAATGCAATGTTAAATAACGAATGACTTGAACGAGTAATTGAATATGAAAACGTGCGTGTATATTTAATGCAAATGTTGGGTTAATTAACATAAGAACACACAAAAGTAATAATGACAAATACAAACATACTGTACAATTACAAAAATTACTCTACAAAATACAAAACACACATTTATTACAAAAATTACTCTACAAAATACAAACACACAATTGCAAAAATTACTCTACAAAATATAAACATACAATTATAAAAATTACTCTACAAAATACAAACATACAATTACAAAAATTACTCTACAAAATACAAACATACAATTACAAACATTACTCTACAAAATACAAACATACAATTACAAAAATTACTCTACAAAATACAAACATACAATTACAAAAATTGCTCTACAAAATACTGACATACAATTACAAAAATTACTCTACAAAATACAAACATACAATTACAACAATTACTCTACAAAATACAAACATACAATTACAAAAATTACTCTACAATACAAAATACAAACATACAATTACAAAAATTACTCTACAAAATACAAACACAAAATTACAAAAAATACTCTACAAAATATAAACATACAATTACAAAAATTACTCAACAAACAATTAAAATAAAAATACATGATTTAAATCAAATATACGTAACAATGTAATAAAGAAATATACAAACAATTTACTCTATAAAAGGCAAACACACAATTACAAACAATTTACTCTATAAAATACAAACACAAGGCGTGAATGATCCACAGTGACTAAACAATGGAAAGATGGCTATAGTTTACTCATCTAGCAAACACTGTATAATTTTACTCATGTAGGAAAATGAATTCACTCATATTGACATTGTGCAAATAAAAAAAGACATATATAACTTATCTTTACAGTCCCGATAGATTCAATGAGTTTTACGAACCCCAAAATTAGCCAATAGCTTCAATATTACATGCAAGTAGATGCACTAAGTCGTCAGAACACTTTATTTCAGCTCCATGGCTGCTAAAGTTCAGCTACACAGCTCCTATGATTAATTCCCGTGTTTAGCTTACAGCTTGCACCACGTGGACCTCGATCACTCCTATAACTTGAAACGCTCAGGTCAGTCTAGCCACTCTGGACACTCCAGACAGCTCTACACTTTCCATATGCTCCGGACACTAAACTCTAAACAACACCGGACACTCCATACACCGGACACTCCAGATACTGGACGGCTGAAAACATAGCCAATACAGTGTAATATATATGACACGGGCATACAAACGTAACAACATTATACACGATAAATTATACAGATTACATCACCGGCACCGGCACAATTATTACAAAAACGTTAAGAACTAAACCTAACCTTCTCGATAAGAATCCTACTGTACTAAACATCTCTTAAAGATGTAGCCTTATATTAATATCATAAATCCTTCGCTATGGCGTAAACAAGAATATAAATATGTGCATTATTCTGCGTAAACCAAAGCTACGAAACACAAAACTTGACGTGGTACTACAATAGTGATGTCGTATATACAAGATATTAATAAACGTACATACCTTTACATCTGGACATGTGAAATCATCATGGTAGACCGCTGACTGACAAGAAAATCCGTAATGTAAAGAGCTTTACATGCGGTGAGGTATTTATATATACATATATTGTCTGTGAACTGAAGGCACTCGGTTCTTCCCATCAAAAGCACTTCGCACGTGCAGCATAGGATGGACCGAACTCACTATTTTCAAATGCGACACAATACACATTAATCACCCATGGGAATCGTTGAACGTCAAAAACGAAACTCTAGAATGCTAATTTATACAATTCCGTGCCATGCATGCTTTCTCCGTAATGGTCAAGTCTTAAAACTCGATCTACAGTACACATGTGCATATTTTCTACGTAATTGTCAAGCATTAAAACTCGTACTACAGCACGCACGTGTATGCGTTTCATGTAAGTAAGACTATGCGTGAAATCTAGTTCTTCAGTACACATGTGCACGCTTTCTCCGTAATGATCAAGCCTTAAAAGACTTTCTACAGTACACGTGTGCATGCGTTTCACTAAAATAAAGTTATTACTTTAAAACTCTTTCTACAATACATATGTGCATGCTTTCTCCGTAATGGTCAAGACTTAAAACTCGTTGATCACTACATATTTGTATTCTCCGTAATAGTCAAGCCTTAAAACTCGTTATACTGTACACATGTGTGTGCGTTCCACGTAAGTAAGACTTATGCTTTAAATCTAGTTCTTCAGTACACATATGCACGCTTTCTCCGAAATGGCCAAGTCTTAAAACGTTTTCAACAGAACGCATGTGCATGCATTCTTTATGATGGTCAAGCTTTTAAACTCGTTTTACAGTACTACAGTACACAAGAACATGCGTTCCATGTGAGTAAAAGTAATGCTTTAATACTCTTTCTATAGTACGCATGTGCATGTACGGGGTACGTATCTTGACTGCAGACTAGATAAAGTACAAAAAAATGGAAGTGGGATAAGGGTGGCGGCGTTGCCAACTTTAAACAATGTCGCGACTTTATTTTAATGGGATGATAAAATATAACTATAATACACTTCCATTCTATTTTCTTTCATTGTTCTTCTTCTTCTTCTTCTCTCTCTCTCTCTCTCTCTCTCTCTCTCTCTCTCTCTCTCTCTCTCTCTCTCTCTCTCTCTCTCTATATATATATATATATATATATATATATATATATATATATATATATATATATATATATATATATATATATTGTTGTTACAAAAGTAATACGTGTCACAAATTTTCAAATTCGACAGGCAAGTTTTTTGTACTAATCGTAACCATTTTCAACTTTGCACTGAAGTTCTACTATACAATCACCAGAAAACTTGCTTCAGATTGGCAAGGAAACCAAACTGTGTTTAAATTCAAATAATTTCTTCTAAAATGCAACCATCGTCGGCCTTAATAATGTTTATAAAATAAAAGTGGATACGTGTGTATGGAAGGAGAGTAGGGTCTTTAGTCCTTCGTAATGAGCACGTCCATGAATTTGATAATCTGCCACCTTGAATTATGACTTCACTTTTTCACTTATTTAAGTCATGTTGTAATGTTTGTCTCATAGAGCTCCCCCTAAATGTGACAACATTATTGGTTGGGAGAGCGAGGTTAGAATTCCAAGTCCAAAGTTCACTTGTTCCAATGTTCACTGGGCAGAATGTTCTCTTATCTAAAGAAGAGGTTCAATAATCCTAAGACTGGTCCAATGGCCCACTAGTCCAGCAAAAAAAGAGTTCATCTCTTGAATGAAGGGTTCACGTGTTTCAAAGTAATGTCTTAAGTGGATATAGTGTCAGCCTCAGATGCGGATTGTACCAGGATTCAAACCCCTGCCGAATCATACCAAAGGCTAAAAAATATGGTACTTACAGCTGCTTTGCTTGGCACTCAATATTAAGATGTCAGCGTTAGGACTGGTCGGCCTGGAGCATAAACAATGCTACTGGGTTGGACATGATGCAGCATACCTTAGTGCTAAATATCGATATCGAGTGAAGGGGAAAAGATTGTTTGATTCATGGCACATTTACATTCACTCCACTCCGATATATATTCTATGTAATGTTGTAAGGAACAATAACCAGATTGCAACATGTATGTGTTAGACTCTGAGGCTAATAACAAGTTATATAACGTGGTTCACATGTAAGTGTTGAATTTTCTGTGTTTGGATCAAGGGAACATCAAATGGGGGACGTAAAGCCATCCTTGACAGACTGCCAAGTATGAGGCAGTGTCTGCTAATTAGGTAAACCATGGGTGAATAGACATCCACTCGGACTTGAGCAAGGCGTGGCCACCATTGGAATCGCAAGCTTAAATATATTATCTTAAATTGGCGGAAACTTTGTTATTCTGGGAATTACAAACGAGCTTCAGACAGGTCGTTGACGTATTTGCTCGATGGTTGTAATCTATTACGGCAAAGTAATTGTACTTTAAGTATGCGTAGTATGTATACTTCATCACTAGAATCGTTAGTAAGAAGAATTTGTAGGGTTTGATTCCTTAGTAGTGTTTCATCTACATGCATACTTTGAGATATGACCAATGTTTATATAAAGAATTAATATTGTAATTCGCTATTTGGTTAATTCGTAGTAACCTCGTGCATTTATTCATGGGATATTCTAGATTTACAAATGTTGAATTGAAATGTAACTTTGTATAATGGCTGCAGTGTGCATCATTAGTTATATGGATTTGCCTATTTGTAGGAGTATCATGTGTAAAGATATATCAGCGCATGTGTATGTGGATATTCCTTGTAGAAGTGCAATGTATAGAAATGCGTCTGATTATGTGATTGTTCGGTATATATATATATATATATATATATATATATATATATATATATATATATATATATATATATATATATATATATATATATATATATATATATATATATATATATATACGATTGAGAATCTATATATACCGTGTACACTATATCATAGAGTATGGTTATTTCGATGTGCACGAATGCGTGACCAAACAAGGTAATGGCTTATCTGATGATAATATTGTTTAGTGTGATTATAGATAGCTAGAGGAATATGCTATGCTAATGTTCTTTTGTGTTCGTACAGGAAGCTTTTAGGGACCAGAGGAGACGAGAAAAATAAAGAACGGAGGCAGAAGTTGATGGACTGGAGGGGAACTGGACAACCAATATATGCATAGTACAGATGAGTAGAAACACAAGACAGGGGGAAAATCTATCACACTAAGTCAGATGATGAAATAGGCCGTCACGTGGTCGAGGAAAGGAGAGTAATAGGGTCTTAAATTTTAATTTTATGTGAGAAATGACTATCTGTTATAAAATTATTGTTTATCTGAATTTCACATTTTGTGTACTCAGTAATTTAACTGTCGGCATCACTGACTGGGGGCTCGGAGAATGCATCTCTTAATCACGACTTCAATGACAAAAACGAGCCAGGGTAGGTCTTCTGTAAAAATTAAAAATAATACTTGGAACACCCCATCACACCTAGTCCACGACACCTCTACGCCCTCAGTAAATTTAAATTTTAAACGGTCGATGCTGTTGATGTCTAGCGTGTTCCAAAACAATCATTGATACTATAAAATCTTCTAATAAAAAAGGCATGTTTGTACGTCTAGAAACTAATTATACTGCCAACTTACAATCATAAACTAGATATTCATGGAAAAGACATATTTTTGGTGAGTTTCTCCAAAGGAAGTATGACTAAATAATAGCTGTACAAGAGGACTCTATCATATTCTTGCCTTTTAACTGAAGAGTATGAGAAAATTGTTCTCTTTCTTTATATATTAAAAACATACATGCCTCAAATCCTCATTTATATTTAAAATAAAGAAATACTATTGCATAACACGTAGAATCAGATCTTTAACGATACAGTGCTTAATCAGCTAGCGTCTCCAAGTACACTGACCTTGACCTTATCCAGGAAACAGGGCGTTGTTTCACAGAAATATTCATGAAAATGTCTTTAAAATAATATTTATGGAATATTATGTTACAACTGGTAAATTCATGATAAATTGTTGTTTTGCTGATGTAAGAAAGAAAGCTTTTAGAGTGGTATTGGTGTGGTACCTACACATTAAAAGGACATTATTCCAGAGAATATAGTATAGTCCAAGACATCAGCCAAAGAAATTGTAACCTCGAAATGAAGTTTTAAAAATAAAATAATAATAAGCAAAACGCACATGTGGGTTTCATTATGCTGATTTGGCTTGCAAATCGTGTCCCCTTTTTCAAATCCGCCATAATTTTTAATATTACTCACGTTCTAGATCTTTTAAATGTAACTAATAAGGCTGATTTCATCACAGTCTAAAGGTAAAGAAGTAATGCCAAAAAAAGAAGAAATTCTAAAGGCAGTACAGGTATACATTAATCAGAGCAAATTAATCTCATGAATTATTCTTAGTGTATCACACACGTCAAATCCAATAAGACTATTGACATGCCTTTAGGGAGGTAGCATCATCTACAAACCAGAAAGCATATAATAATAATAATGAAGACATTTTATAGCGACTAATCTTTAGAAGCTCTAAGAACTTTACAACATATATAATGATTTGACTTAAAATAACCACACAATTTAAAAAAACAAAACACAACACAAACACAATGAAACTATTTGTAAAAAACAATTGCTGAAAATATTTAAGGAAGGAAACATAATTAGGTCTTTAATTTTGCTCTTGCAGTCGAGAAAGGTGAGTTTTACGAGCACTCTTCAAAGTGATTACTGTGTCTTTGTGTTTAGTTTAAATGGGTAATTCCTTCTACGTTGCTGGGCCCTGTTATGCGAAATAACGTTGTCTATATGACTTCGTTTTCATAGTGGGAATAATGAGTATACGATTGTCAGAAGAGGAGAGAAAGTATATTGCTGGTGTGTACACATGGCTGAGGCCAGATAGGTATATTCTACTCTACTGGAGTCCGTCGGTGAAACGTAGCACAAAAAACAAATTTTGTGTTTGATTCTGGATTGAATGGAGAATGGAAAGCCAGTGTAGGGTACACAGCAGCATGGAGGTGTGATAAGATCGTTTTACTCCTAGGATGATCCGAGCAGCTGTGTTTAAAAAAAAAAAACTTTTTCAAGCTTCTAGGGTAGATATCGAGACGAACCAGACAGAATTGAGTTCCAATAGTCCATTCCTGAAAATACTAATGAACACAAGTATTTTAGTGACACCACCTGAAAGATATTTGCGAATGGAACTGATGCGTCTCAGCTCAAGATATGCAGCCTTGCATATGTTCATGACATGTTGGTGCAATGTGAGAGTACTGTTCATAGTAACACCGACGGTTCGTACAGACTGTAAATTGACTGTTGGTGTTGCTAATATTTATTGTTTGAGGTAAATAATGTGAATGAGAAAGTCATTATTTTGTGATAAGAATGGCCTCAGTTTTATCATCATTCATCTGCAGCTGTTACATGTCATCCATTATTTAACATTAGAAATGCACCACTCTATTTCTTGGATGGTAGCATCAACTTCAGTTGGGTGGCTAGATTTGTATATTTGGTTGTCATCAGCGTACAACTGGTGAAACACTGTACGATGATCTATTACATTTGAGAGCGGCTGAGTGTTGAGAATGAAGCGAACAGGTCCAAGAAAAGACTCCTGTGAAACA
Organism: Unio pictorum; assembly: GCA_030141615.1. NCBI lineage: Eukaryota > Metazoa > Mollusca > Bivalvia > Unionida > Unionidae > Unio > Unio pictorum. The sequence continues at coordinate 1,026,857 of JARLTB010000221.1, read as the reverse complement.
CAACGACATAGATCAACTGGGCTGGAGTCTATTCCATTTGTAGATATAATTTGTGTCATGTTGACTAAGTAGGACTGAACCACAGCAAGGCTGTATTGTGAATGCCAAATACATACTTGAGACGGTGAACTAATATAGCATAGTCTATTGTGTCAAATGCTGCAGAAAAATAAAGGAGAGTGAGGACTGTAATCTCTCCGGTATCCAAAGCAGAGAGAATGTCATTAACTACTTTTAGAAGAGCAGTTTCAGTACTATGACAAGGAGATATGCAAATTGTACATTGCTAAAGTGACTGTTTGAATTCAGACGAGTAACAAGATGGGTTAGAACAACTTTTTTTTCTAAGATTAAATATCTCATTAATGACAGCTTTATAAGAACTCATTTCGCCTGAGAGCTTGTTGATAAAAGTTCCTATGATAGTTTCATACAAATCTATTCATATATAGCGTCCTGAATATTTTAGCAAGCAGGTGCTTGCAACACATGACGAGTGCAGCGCAATATAAGACCCTCCACCAAGCAATGTAAACATAAGATATAAAAAAGTAAAATAATAAATGCTGAATCTGAATTTTTGATGCGATGCCGTTGAAAATGAAAACGAATTAATACAAATATATAAATGTGGGTATAACATGCTCTGAGAATGTAATTTGGAAATATTTGTATAGTATTAAAAAGTTTTCTGAATTTCAGAGACATTTTTTTTTCAATACATGCGCCAACTCATTTCTTAACAGTAGTGATAGAATTCATTGGTTTACATAAGATAAATCATAACACAAAATACAATTTTTCATTCGACAGAATAACACATGATTTTTCATTTCCTTAAGAATCCTGTCATAAGTTTATGTACATGTCAAATGTTTTAGTATATTTTTATGCTGAATCTGTGTTGCATGTCAACGTTTCCCTGTCAATCAGTGCCTATGATGTAACTGAATCTTGTGCCCAATCAAATTAACTTATTAAGTGTTTTATTGTAAAGACAGCTCCCGTCAATAAAATTCCATCTTGCAACGTTGCCCATATGGTTGTTTGACTAGGTATTCACATACTGAATATGCCTCCCCCGTATGTTTTTAGAGCATTCTCAGACAGTTGACAGTTTTCCTCACAATGATGTTTCACCGTAATGGATTTCCTGATTTACATGATGTTTTCGTCGTATTCCATAGGAATACTTCTTGGTATATCACATTAATTGAAACATAATCCAGTTGATCATTATTGTTAAATTCATCGTAAACATGTCTATATAATTTCAAAGATTAGCCGGTGGAAAAGGAGAATGGCTTCTGCTTTGTAATAGAGCTGACATTTTATTTTTTTGTCAATGATTTGCATACTTACCAATAAACCAGCAAAGTACACTTTTATTCATTGCGAGAAATTTGTTTCTTGTATTAGAGCATTCTGCCTTGTCGTCAAAGCTTGCATCAATAATTTCAGCAAATATTTATCCAAATACTATTTCTTTCAATCTCTGCAACATCTTGTCTATTAAAAATACCATACCCGACTCCTGTATTGACCTTACCCTGAAATGAACCAGGCCTCTCTTCTTAAAACCCAACATTAATTTTATAAATAAAGTCACTTAATCTGCTTCATTAATTTAATTCTCTCTAATTTTTCTTATGTATGCTGCGTCTTAAGAACTAGACAGAATATATCAGTCACACCGATTCGTGAGATTGGTTAACTCAAATTATTTTTTCTTTGCGCCTCATCACCATTATCACTCTCATTGCATATTTTGCCTCATTACGTAATATGTTGGCATGCAAGTCAGGGTCATGCTTAAACAGTAACACATAATCAGTATATAAGGTATGTAGAAAGTATGGTATATTAGATATGTACAGAGCATGGATAATTTGGGTATGCATAAAGCATGGTTTATTCTTCTTCTTCTTGGCATCCGTTCATCTACGTGAGACGATGGCGTAGCTCCAGAGTCAGCTGTTCCTTATTTCTGGCTCTCTTTTGAGCATGGTTTATAGTATAAGCATAAAGCATGATCTATCAGGTATGTAGAAAGAATGGTATATCAGGTATGCATAAAGCATGGTATATTGGGTATGTACAGAGTATGGATTATTTGGGTATGTATAAACCATGGTTGACGGGGTATTCATAAAGCATGGTATCTTGTGTATGCATAAAGTATGGTATATTGAGTATACATAAACATAAAGCATGGTATATTGGGTTTATATAAAAGCATTGTATATTGGGTATATATAAAGTATGGTATATTGGGTATATATAAAGTATTATATATTGGGTATATATAAAGCATGGTATATTGGGTATATATAAAGTATGGTATATTGGGTATATATAGCATGTTATATTGGGTATATATGAAAGCATTGTATATGGGGTATATATAAAGTATTGTATATTGGGTATATATAAAGTATGGTATATTGGGTATATATAAAGTATGGTATATTGGGTATATATAAAAGCATTGTATATTGGGTATATATAAAGTATGGTATATTGGGTATATATGAAAGCATTGTATATTGGGTATATATAAAGTATGGTATATTGGGTATATACAAAGTATTGTATATTGGGTATATATAAAGTATCGTATATTGGGTATATATAAAGTATGGTATATTGGGTATATATATAAAGCATGTTATATTGGGTATATATGAAAGCATTGTATATTGGGTATATATAAAGTATTGTATATTGGGTATATATAAAGTATGGTATATTGGGTATGCATAATAGCATTGTATATTGGGTATATATATAAAGCATGTGTATTGGGTATATATAAAGCATGGTATATTGGGTACAAATGTCTACTAACAGACTAATACAATTTTAAGCTTTAAGATTGCCTGCACATGCAATAAATTTATTTAATACACAAACTAAAAGTGTAATTTTCAAGTCGATTTCCTTAATTGATATGATGTGTCATAATTAAATTATGTATTGCTAAGCCTTTTGAGCTAAGTAGATATCTATTTGTATGTGTGTATCCTACATTTACACAGGTAGAATATAATGAATCGAGCATCATACCCCACCATGATATGCAAACATTCCTGAACATAATATAGCTGCTCTTTACTTCAGAAGGAACAATATACACTTTCACACACGTATCAGTGCAAAGACTGGACCCAAACTACCTGTAAATGTACGAAAAGAAAGCGGAAATGTTATCAAACACTTTTGAAAATTCAATACCGTTTTCATTTATTTGCTTACGAAGATGGATGACATTTTATCCGTTTCCATGGACATTGCTTTTTTCTTCTTCTCCCCATCATTTTCTGCTGATGGTCAATAACGTTACTAATGTCCATCCGTCCGTCCTTCTGTTTCATTCACTTTTCAACGATTTTGTGATTAGAATGAAGCCATATTGGATTTTAATGTGGGGGATGAACTAGATAATGTGTTACGTGCTTAGGCTCGAATAACAGTAACACAGAAAGAGTGAAAATAACAAGCTTGTAAAAACTTAATAAACAATTTATTGAGTACAAATATTTGTCAGAAAAGAAAAATAAACTAACGGTTTTAAGAATCAATTCCAAAAGAAATCCAAAAATAATTCAAAATATTATCCACTAGATAAATTGCAAAAGTCCTGGTAATAAAATGTCCAAATAATTCTAAGTTCGAATTCCAGCGATGTACTCAATATGGAAGATGATGTTACTTGATGAAATCAGTTCTTGTTAATAAAAATCTCTATGAGCACAATTCTTTTCCAGATAAATAACAAAATAATTCCTCTTGATCCAATCGAATTGACACAATTTCCAGTACAAGGTAATTTATAATAACTCAAAAAGACACAACTTAATATTCTAAAAGCCCAACTTCTACTGAATAACTCGCTCCAAAACATAGGTTATATACCTGTTTTTACGTAAACAAGAAAGGGGTCACGACCTTCTAGAATCTCTCAGAACAATTTTACGTTCAAGAAATCACGTAAACCGCGTATGACTCAACTAAATTAGAAAGATGTTTATACTTTACTCCATTTTATCCTTGGCACCAACCAATCATTTTAAAAGCTTGTTTACAACTCTGAAACCAGGTCAGAAATGAGGTCAACACCTGGTGTTTATCCTGTAAGGTACAGGTCACCCCCCCATTTCAATGAACGAATCTTAAAACTTAAAATGCCAAATTTGAATGTAACACACAGACGATAAAAATAAATATAAATCACTTATATTAAAAATACGTAACAAATGTTTGAGTTTCGCTTTCGTTTTCTACAATGTGTTTTCCTTGTTACCCCCCCCCCCCTTTTCATAAATAAAGAGGTTTAGGTTTACTGTTCTGATCTATTTAATTGCTGATTGGACTTAACATAGATAGGACTCGGGTAATAGGCAATAAATCTCATGGACATGTGACCCCTGTCTGACGTCATAGTTTGTTATGACATACAGAACCAACGTTTCTTTAGTTGAAATGACTTGATAAGGCCTCTTTCTCTTTTGAACCCAATTCCTGTTTACTTATCCTTTTTCTTTCCGTCTCACTGAGGAGAAATGGCTCTATAAAATGTATACATTTTAATCCATAAATCTGACATGTTTAATCTGAATTATCCGAGTTAATTTAGTAACTATTGGTTCATATTGTTTTGGTTTCATGCTAGCATACGAAATATTCCAATCCACCCATTTATCCTTCCACCCAACCACCCATTGCTTAATCCATTCCCATACAAAACACTTGGTAGATTAGATATGTATGTACACAGAAATGTGTTTATGTGTATTACAATGCGGGCATAAATGTGTGATATACTGTGTGCAGAAACGTTTTGCTATTTCCAAAGAAACTTGTTCAAACTTTACTTTAGTGACTTATAAAACTATAGCTACATGAAATTTAGAGTAAAATTTTAAGGAAACCCTTAAATTACACCAGTATGTATATTTCTATAATCCGACCAAATCCTGAATTTTGCACAAATTGAAAACATTTGACGTGTGTAAGATTGATTTTACACTACGTCCGAGAAGTTACAAATCTACACTCCATCAGCGCCGGTGCAAGGCAATTTGGTGCCCTAGGCGAGATCAGATATCTGGGGCCCCACATCCACTCATGCCCTCCCCCACCCGCCCATCACGAAATAAACCCTTAGCCCAGCGCCCTAGGCGATTGCCTAGTTAGCCTAGTGGAAGCGCCGGCCCTGCACTCCATATAAATTGACATTCGTGTGAAAATCCGTACACAGGACAAAATTGATATACAGGTACTTAAATAATTAGACACTTATGTACTTAGTGCATGTGAACGGGGTATTACTAGATGAAGTTTTCCATATTTTATATATTGACCTCTGGAATTTTTTAGATCTTTTGGGAATGTTGTGATACAATAAAGAAATATATATATATAAAAATAAAAATATAATATAGCCTGTAGTGATGTATGACTCCATTGCCTGCACATCAACTATTAATCGTGACGAAATGAACATTTTCCGATCCTTGCCATGAGACCTTGTAAAATGTGCCGAAGAGCAATGCCATCTTTAGAGACGAATTGAAAACTTAAGACTTTGTAAGTAACAAGATGACATGAATGATTGTCCATGGCGTGACATGTCTCTTGATTTCCAAGATATCCATGACACTTTTTCAATGTTACTCGACAATATGTACAAGTTCGAAAAAGGCTGAAACCGAGTTTTAATAAGTCCATCTGGGCATGTTCATGAATAATAAGCCAGTCTCTAAACGTAGACCACCAAATAGACACCCCCCTCTCTCTCTCTCTCTCTCTCTCTCTCTAGACGCTGATTATCTGAATTAAACGTGGCAATCTAATTACAAAACATTTTATTGGCCAAAATGAAACTAGCATAGTGTTTTGTCAATAGTACAAACATGACAAGACATTTTAAGAGTATATCAAATGGGTTTTGTTGAATATCATTTCCTTTGGATGGGGGAGGGGCCGAGTGGCCGAGTGGTCTAAATCGCTCTTCATTACGGATCACTGCCATCTCACCTGTCTGCGTGTCTCACCTGTCTCTGATTTGGACAATGTGGTTATGTGAGAAAGCTTGACAGTAGCTTCTCGTGGGTCGGTGGTTCTTTCCTGGGTTTTTCCTGGTTCTTCCTCTACCACTAATACTGGCCGCCAAGTACAGCCTATCTTGTGCTGAGAAATGGTGTTTAACCTACCCCACAACATTTCCTTTGGATACACCAGGAATAAATTTATCAAACACATTACTAATGTCAATATAGGACGTGGTCATTCTTTGACCAATTAGAGTATTAAGTTTGAATTTCAGTATAAGTGTGTAATACCTCCCTATTCATGTTCCTCATCAGAAGTCTTTTTCTCATTGTGTTAGCTAAATAAATTAAAATCTCAAATGATTTATATAACTCCTTATTATTTGTGAGAAATCATTATTATCTTGAAAAAAGTAAGGGTCAAAGTTAAGAGCGGGCGGCACCTAATCAGACGTAGATATAGTACCACGTAAGAAGGTTTAAAGTAGTCTGTTGCCATCGTTTCACATTGTATATCTATATATATAAGAGTTATTTGTAAGAGTTTACTTTGTTGCACTTTGGTTTTCAGTTGATAAACCCGGCGCTTATATTGCTCCACTCTTCACGGACCTTACACATTAATAACGATATTTAGATCTATATAAAGCATGGTGTTATGACATATCGATATCATGGTGTAGTGAAATTTGCATATCTGAGATAAATTCGATAATGTATGCTATTTATATTCAAGCTATACATAAAGTATTTTTATCTTTACAGAGATTCGTCAAAACACGTTCGAGATTCAATACAAGGTGTTATATACATATATTGATATACTTTAGGTTTTGTGTTTTTCTAAATATAAACTTATTGGTTTGGGGGCCTCTAGTCTCCGAGGTTTTTTTTAAAGCGCTGTCGAATTCGGACCACTGCCATCTCTCATCTCTGTACGCGTGGGTTCGAGTCTCAGATTTGGCCAACGTGTATGTGTGAGAAAGCATGCCAGTAGCTTCTCGTGGGTCGGTGGTTCTTTCCTGGGTTTTTCTGGGGTTTTCATGCACCATTATACTGGCCGCCATGTATAGCCTATCGTGTTCTGAAAAATGTCGTTAAACCCTACAACAACTTATTTGTTAACCTTTCTTCGTAAATAAAGGATCACAGTCGAATTGTAAATGTTTTGGGGTCCAGACCAATTGATGGGACTAGTTGTTGCGTAGTGTAGTTTCACACCACCCTTACAAAATACCGCTAATATTGATCACGATATTTGCGAATAAATATATTTTTAAAAGATATTTTGTATATTTTTAAAATATTGGGTTATTTCGGGTGTGGTGGGTGGGTCTTATCATAACTAAAAGCCTCATCACCTTCTTCATTTTTATATTATATCATAAGATTGCACGTTTAAACACTTAAAGATGTCAGTAAATATGTGTTCTCTTATCTTGTAATATTTACATGTACTATGATTTATAATCAATATTAGGAATGCATGTATCGCTATAGCTGATAGTATGGAAAACATCATTCTGACATTAGATATTGACGATACAAATTTGAAGTGTTGACACTGAAACTTACTACTCGTCTGTTACACTGTCGTATAATAGGCTAGGAAACTTCGAGTGGGATACCAGACAATGTAATAAAAGGACACATTAGAACAATATGACGTCATAATCTATTATACCAACACTTTCTCAAGGATAATGATCAAAACGGTATCCACTTAATAAAGTCAAGTTAGTGTCGGTTTTGGTCGTGTTTTCCCCTGAATGATATCTGCAAATTCTCTCTGCACATACAGTCTGGGCAGGTCAAGACTAGCATTCTCTAACGATCTTATATTTCTTGGCTACGATCATTGATTGAATCAGTTCGGGCTGTGCTGCATTAGCTTAAATACAGCTGATTAAAATAACTGTTTGAAGTGTTTTAAAAGAAACAAACACCAACAACCAAAAATAAATCAAAAGCAAACCAAGAGCCAACGAGACAAGACAACCATCACTAATAAATAGGTTCTTTGCTGCATTAGGGGGACCCGAGTGGCCAAGTGGACTAAAGCGCTATCCGTTACGGATCACTGCCATCTCACCTCTGTCTGGATATGTGAGAAAGATTGCCGGTATCTTCTCGTGGGTCGGTGTTTTTTCAGGGGAGTTTTCCGGGTTCTTCCTCCACCAATCATACTGGTCGCACATATCGTGTGCTGAGAAAAGGCGTTAAACACTACTAATACTTCTTTGCTTCATTGGGTTCATAATATTTTGCTGATAGCGAAGTAGTATAACAATATAAACCTGCGATCGAAGAATGTCTCGGCAATATCATTAAGCAAAAATAAGCAAAATTAAGAAATTATTAAAAGAGGAAAGCAACAGCACACCCCTTCCCCCACCTTAATAAATATAATTATTTTGTTTTGATTTATCCTTATGCCTTATGCTTAGAAAATAAAATAGTGACATCCATGTTTAAGGCCGTGGCAGCTGTTTTGAAAAACGTGTTGTCGCTACTCCTGAAGAAATAGTTATATCGACAGCGAGTTTTCACCAGAAGATTTGTAACGATTTCTATTTGTACTAATTCGGCTCTAAATTTAAATGGTGCCTATTGGATTGATGGTCATTTCAATATAATGTTTTCTACAAACATTTCTTATGATGTTTAGTTGACATTTAATGAAAATGGTGCATAACTGGAATCCAGAATGGCCACATTGGTAGCCATCTTAAAGGTCTTGTTTTCTCATGAATTTATGACCAGATTCACATTCATCAAAATACTTCATATTATGTGCGTTTAATTCTAAATCAAAATGATGCTAATCTCATATCTAATATGGCTGCTACAGCGGCTACTGACTAGTAAATTCTTGAAAAAAGAATTTTTTATGCTCATCTATAAAAGGGGATTTTAATCGGGTAGTGGTGTGTTACCTACATATTAAAGGGACATTACTCCAGAGAAAATATCATTATAGTCAAGGTATCAGCCAAAGAAACTAACCCCGAAATGAAGAAGAAAATATAAATAAACAAAATGCACACGAACGTCGTCTGATTATACTGATCTGACACACATAATCGTCCCTTTTATATCCGCCATATATTTATAATATTACTCTCGTTCTAAAAAAATGTTTTTAAATATAACTAATATGGCTGGGTTTTTCAGTCTAGAGTCCGATAACTAATGTTTTGTTTTTATGGTTTAACGCCATTTTTTCAGCACAATATAGGCTATACATGGCGGCCAGTATTAATGGTGGAGGAAGAAACCGGACAAACCCCGGAAAAAACCACCGACCCACGAGAAGCTATTGGCAAGTTTTCTCACATAACTACATTTGCCGAATCTTAGACTCGAACACACGCAGACAGGATAACTAATGTAAAACAAATACTTAGGGCAATGAAGGTATAAATTAATCACATAAAATGAATCCCATGAATGTTATCGTTAGTATAATGACGCACGTCAAATTTAATAAGACTATGTTCATGTCTATTGGAAGTAGCATTATCTACAAACCAGAAAGCATATCGCGTTAATAAAGGTAGATTTCAGTCCATCATTTCGCCTGAGAGCTTGTTGATAAAAGTTCACAGCAAGTGTCATACAAATCTCTTCATATATAACGTCTAGAAGATAGCCAGCCGCTTTTTGATAATATAAGCTCTCGTGCCCTTCCTCTAAACGAGGCAAACAACAAATAAAATAAGTAATGATAAAAATGACTTTCTGATTTTTCCATGCACTGCATTTGAAGAAGATCCAAAGTGATGTAAATCAATACATTTGGCTATAGAATGAAGAAATAATTTAGAAATATTTGTAAAGTATTAATACAAACTTATCTTAGAGACAATTGTTTTTCGATACTAAGGCAAACTTATTTTCTGAACAATATTGATATAATTCAGTGATTTATATAAGACAAATCAGAACACAAAGGCTATTGGCTTCTTCCGCAAAATAACGAATGTGTTTTTGTTTCTTTAAGAGACCTGTGTTGCATGATTCTGTCAATCAATGCCAAAACTGTTACTAAAGCGTGAGCAAAATTCAGTTGTGTGTTGGATTGTCTTATTGTAAAGTCAACTTACGAGAACGGAATTCGTTTTTGCAACGTTGCCCACCTAGTTGTTTTCGATCGAGAGAGATTTTATATTCAGAGACTGAATTTCTCTCCATTGTTTTATGTTATAGCATTATCAGAATCGAGTAAGTTCAAACATTTTATATTTTCTCTCATGACGATGCTTCAAACACTTAATGATATACATGATTACAGTGTTGTATAGTGTACGTATTTTAGTCGTATTCCAAATGAATATTTGTTAGTTTATATCATCACCTGAAATATTATCCATTTGAACATTATTGTTAGATTCATCATGAATATGTCTATATAGCTATGATCAGCCGTGAAAAATTCAACGGAAAATGATTTTTTTTCTACATAAATAAAGCCGACATTTCTTTATTGTCAATAATTTGCATAATTACCAATTAGCCAGCAAGGTGACGTTCTATTCACTGTAACAGATCAGTTGTGGATTAGGGCATTCTGCCTTGTCATTGAAACTTGCATCTAAAAAGAACTAAAAAAATAAATCTAGAAATTATATTGAGAATAAATGGTTAGATGATTTTTAAAATTTTATTTTTCATTCGGACAGCAGAGAGGTTAGGACATTGCGCGTTAGTGGACTGGAGTGGTACATGCTGTTTATATAGAATCTATGTTGGGGTTTGAAACGAGACAAGGAAATCTCAGTCAAGGGGGTTAACAGTAGTTGTCTCTCCAATCGTATAAACCTCGTGGAAAGACATAATTTAACTTCCGTGATTGAGGTTTCCTTGTCTAGATCCAAAACCCCAACGTAGATTCTTTTTGTCACCAATTAATTACCTTTAAAGTATAAAAAAAGAACTTCACACTTGCACACTATAGTTTGCGTGTAAATGTTTGCATGCGGTGCATTAATACATATATGTTAATGAGGACTATGGCGTGACCATGTCATCCGAAGTACACAGTTTTTTATGCATGAGCCAAACAAACAAGCAACATAAAATGTTTCCTACTACTGATGTGTTATCACATTTAATATATGGATGTTAGATGCAATTAACAATAAATAGTTAATATGTATTACAAGAAAATGTTTCATTTTCATCAGTTCCAATTTAGAAAATTATATTGTAAACAATAAAACGATACTGGACCCACACCTTAGTTGTCGTGTATAGGCTATTAGTATTATTATAACGAAAAGTTACATGTAGCATGAGTGTCCGTGCATGGGTTATTCACGGGTAATTAGTGATCTGTGTCACTATTGTATACAACTCTAGTTTTCTTTGTAGGAGCTGAAACTGTGACATACTTGTGTTGCCTTTGTTACCCTCGTGTATAAAGACCCTCCAAATACGAACCATAACGGATAACCATATGTTAAACTTTCAATTTCACGGATTCATTGAAACTTTATTTTTTTGTCTTGGAAATATGGCAAGTGTAACAGTGAAATTTTCTTGTAGATCAATGTTGCGGATAAACGATTCCTTCTGGCTTTTAAGTGCATTATTTGTCATTAAATATTGAAGGTATATTTTGTTATTCAACTGGGGCACAGTGGAGATGCTTAACAAGATTAGAATAAAGCATATTTAGCATAATACATTTCTGGCTGTTACTAAGTTTTCCGTAGTTGTTAACACATTAACAACTGGATGTTTTTTGCTGTTTTCGCATGAAATGCGAGTAGGAAACACATTTTGGGGACTATTTCTGAATACATCCGAATACATCAACTTCCATGCAATTTTCCATTAGCCCAATGCCTAGTTGTGCTATTAAAAAATAAAAAAGTTTTCCACTAGTTAGTTTGCTCGCACATGAGCAAAAGGTGAAAAGCTGAAGTTTTTTTTCTTCTTTTGTTTGCTCAACGGACCTAAACTTTTCGTATGGAGAAGACTCCTTATTTAAAATGTCTATTTTATCCTACTTTTGGCAGAGGTTCCCCTGTCTATGTTCACTTCAGACCGGTATGCCTAGATGTGAGGCCATACAGTCTAAAATCTGGACACAAAATCGGATTCCGAGGAAGGGCCAATTTTGGATTAAAAAAAAGGGTTAACAATTAGGTTTTTTCCTCTGTATTTTGTAGTGCAACTAAAATGTCCAGATTATTTGGTATCATTGTAGAGCTAAATATGTCTACCTTTCTATAATACCACTCACGTTAGCATATCATGCATGACCTTAACGATCGAGACCATGGTAGTTGGCTACACCTCTTGCCCCGTAAACGTCGCGCTAGGGGTTTATGTATTAAGAGAGTTGGTTGGCTTTGAAGTGCATAGGTCTATAGTCTATGTACATGGATCAGAGTTTTCTGCCATAGTTAATTTCACACAGCATTGAGAATTTTATCCTATCTGTAGCACAGTCAATTTTCAGGTCAGCGTCATTAAATGTAGCCTGCATATAGGATAAAACTGACCATGCAGTGTGGACAGTGGAACGAACTAGCATAATGCCAAAGAACCCGATATGTATCCGTGTGTGTCCTTGTCTCTCTCGAAATGTTTTTGTATGATGTGATCTCAAAGACAGATTGACCTTAACTTACTATATTTTTTTTTATATATTTGGTGTTGCTGTTGTTATCGTTTGATTTTAGAACAACTACATCAGGCACAGCGGAAGACAACACAGTTTCTTTTGTTAAAAGTAGTTCTGAGCACGCAGACACCTTGACTGAGACGACTGGTCTGGGATGATTAGATAAGAAAAGTAAAGTTAGCAAAACAGCTAGATTTCTCTGTCGCATGGGTGAGAAAAACCAGCATTGTTGCAGAATTTTGTTATGGAGTTAAGGAATAAATGTGTATAAAAACGTAATGATCTCCTAATATATTTATCTCTGTATATGTTGATTTAATTTTAATGCCGACTCTTTATCGCAAATTCGGGTTATACACGTTTTATTTCTGAATAACGATATGCTTTGCTGTAAAATAATTATAATGTAATTAACATGTATTTGACCATTTGCCAATGGAATTTACTCTTGGACCGACTCCATCGCTAGATGATGCGAGATTACCACTCTATTTCTAGGCCGTTACTCCGTCTAAAAGGCTTTGATTCCAAGACAACTAGATAGAACAGAGACACAAAAGACCTCTAGTTGGCACTAAATCTTGACGATCATTGCTTATATGATTTCATTTGAAGCAAAAGTTTACGTTGAGATTCGCAAATATACCATATCTTCTATAAATTATACCGGACAATACAGTTTTCAAATTAAATATGCGTAAGATTTTTAACTTTCTTTTCCATTTACTTTCATATAAATAAATAATGATGCTAAGTTGTTGAGAAATCTGAATCTATAACTTAATTTGTTCAACGGTAGACAATTAAGAATGTCTGACAGTGATACAAGGTCGCCTACATGGCTATTTATAAGTTAAGTGTCCGTTAATTTAAGGAATCTGAATCGTAAATTAGCCCGTTCACCTAGGAGACCTTCGCGTGGTAATGGTGGAGAAAATGTGCTCTCCTGAAAAAGAATATCTTTAACGTAGACAATGAAAACAGTAATTGAAAGTATTGCAAGGATGTCGAAACAAGTGAGAAATATCTGTATTAATTCCTTTTTTAAGTCCTATTTTTTCGTTTTGTTAAATAGACTAATCACTATCTTGCTCTCATTTTTTTTGTATATAGTGAAAAATTATTTATCTAAAACTCATGATGCAAATATATTTAACAATATTTATTATAGAATGAACGGTCCGTGTATTAAACATATTTCCGTAATTTTCAAGTAAATGTCTTTTAAATCTTCACGTGAATCATCCTGACATTAATTTTCAAAAGTCATCAGGCTTCAATGGAAATTTTGATAAATGGCGATGCATTACTTTTTTTCTTCAGTATTTATAATGATCGTCAACACCTTTCCTCGCTATCTTCATGTTCTTTTGACATTTTTTGTTTGATTGAAGAGCTGATTGTTTACATTATCGCTGTATAGCATGTATTTTCGCCGGAGTGTATTTTAAGTGTGTGTGTGTGCGTGTGTGTGTGTGTGTGTGTGTGTGTGTGTTAAGATTTTTAACGTAGCTTTAACACATTTGTAGTCATATCGCTATGATGTTTGCAGTGAGGCAGTTTATAGTGATGTCTAGCACTGGGGGATCATGCCGCAGACATGTAGCACGATGTCCCACCCAGTCAAACTCACATTATCCTGACATCAGGCCGACCAGTCACAACACTAACCTCTAAATGCTGAGCGTCAAGCGAGTACTTTAAAATACAACATCCAAGAGAATTTGGACACAACATATATGCACTAGAATTGTCTGTCAATTTTAGAAACTTAAGTTGTGGGAAACACAATTTATACTAAAAGTAACAAAAGCGCATTCTTGTGACCAATTTGGATCCCGATCTACAACGACACAACGCGTGTTTAGACCAGGACGTATGTTTTGCGTATAATTATTATTGAAAAGAAATTATCATGTAAAGAATTACCATGAAAGCAATTTATTCCACATTTCACTAGTTATATTGTACCGATGTGTTCCCATTTATTATTCATGTGAGGTCTTTTTACCATGTCTCCGATTATTGGTGGGACAACTCATAGATCGAGAAAGAGGAACATTTCTCCCTTACGGACGTTTCACTCTTTGTGATGTACGATAATTCAAACTGTAAGAGGAATAGCAGAACTCTTAACATATGAGGTCTAAATGGCGGCTTTTTATATTATAAAAATTAGTTAAACCAAGCAACACTCTTAATATAAAAAAACGTATGGGAGGTGTTACGGTCTAGATATAAAATTACACATAAATTATTATATTTATTTAAAACATACCAACGTCAAAATAATTCTAAATATTGTCTTTTAGAATACGATGCAAATAATTAAATATCAAGTGAGTCAAAGATAGTCAAAGTGCTTATTTATTAGTACACATTCAATATTTCAACCAGATACTAAAATCAATGTGGTAATAAAAACATATTACTGAATGTTTGACCTTATTGTATTTCTTTGTTAATTATTATTGAGCATGAAATAAGTTTTACAATAAGTCAGTACTACGATTACAAACACATAAATTCTTTTAAAAAGTTTAAACAATCCATCAAGCAATATTTTTCATCACTAACGTTATATAATACAAAGAATACATCATGTTAGACCTTATTATTTCTATTTAGGAAATTGTTTTATTATTTGGATATTCCATGTCATACATTTAACATGCAAATTGTTACAAGTTGAATTTTTAATTTAATTACTTCTTAATTAATATAATGTTCACGAGTAAATCAAGTACTGATAAATTTAAAATATAATGAGCTTAGTATATAACAATACATTTATGTTTCTGTACTACACGTACACAGGATGAAAAAAATAGTTGCCCTTTATATCCCAGAAAAGTTTGTAGGTTAGAAATATACACAGGAATCTTATGTATGTGATGTGTAATATTGCGGACAGAAACGCAAAACTTCCTTCAAGCAATTTATCCTTCAAATCTGACTTAAAGGTCACTGGCCACCGATATTATACAAACATGTGATAGTATTAAAGTCATAAAAACGAATTTAGTCTGTATGCACACCATAAACATGTTTAGTTAGACTTACAAATCTGCTTTTTTTTAAATGAAAAAAGCAACATTCGGCAAGCTTCGTAAAGAATCTATAGTTTCCGCGTGCCAAAACGGATATGACGTACATTTATCTCTTCTATTCAATTTTGCCATTCAAGTGTTTATTTTCCCCACGTAAATGTCTATGTGCTTGCGATCGTTCTTTGTAAAGCAAATAGTGTGCACTGTGTTGCGCATGGATGTAACCAAAAGAGTGTTGATGGGACAAAGTGGATTGAAGCTGTGGGATCGAATAGGGTAAGGGATGGGAAAGTTGTACCATTTATGCCTGATTTTAGTCAATTTGGCCGAAATGTATGTAGGAGAAAATGTTTTTGACAATTTTTATAGATTGTAAAATATTATGGGTTGTAAGAGAATAAAATAGAATAAATTTAAGCAAACTAAACTATTTTGATATTCTTCGAAAGAAAATAATCATACTTCGTAATGTACATATAAAGACGAGAGTAAAGTTTAAACACAAACTGACATATCTTGCTCATTCTAATTAAAATATTTATATACATTTATTTTTATCCTAAAAATAATACATGCATCTGCACAACGACTTTCTCAATTTAAGTCTTTCGGTCAAATTATCAAGATGTATAAAACAAAAATATTTAACAGATAATATTCTACAGAATACGTATACATATTTCTAATGGATGGTAACGTACATTATATATTTTAACAGATATATTTAATTTTTGGCTTCAGGTTGTAACACTGCTGCATTTAAATACACACTCGATTAGACATGAGAGAGAGAGAGAGAGAGAGAGAGAGAGAGAGAGAGAGAGAGAGAGAGAGAGAGAGAGTAATGCTGAGTATTTTGTCCATTTTTAGTTGCTGCAATATGAAGCTCTTACCAGTTAAGTTTATTGTTTTCTTTTTCTTTTTCAAGTTGATGTCTTCGTGTGTTCGCTCGCCAGCTGAATATTTGTCTTTACTTGTCTATATCGTCAATCATATGTGTTATATTATTCCCTACATATAATAGTGGAATTATTTTGAGTTAGATAAACAAATACTTATTTGACAATAAAATTAAAGAAATCAGCCTATCATTTATTTCTTCTTTTTTTTCATCATGCGAAATTTATTAAAAGAAAATATTTCCACGAACTCCATGTTGGATTCTTTTAAATATGCCGATTTCTTTTTTCCTTCTTTGCAAAGTCGGCCGACATAGAAAAGTCAGCATTGATTATATTTACCTTATAAATTGAAACAATGGAACAGTTTTGAAAGCGACACAATCTTGTGCATCGTGCACGCATATTGATATAAGGGTGAATAGTACATTAGTATTCAATCGTTTCATCTAAATGTTCTCTATGCATAGTATATAATGTTGGTTTTTTTTCGATAACAAGAACCATGTACTTCGTCATGTGTGATTAATGTACGTCATTTCCGGTTGGCATCCTCTGTAGATTTGAAATTGTAGCTAACGGGAAGTAACAGCGTTGCATGCTTCTATTTCGAGTAATTAAATTATTATTTCTTCTTTACACTTGATATTTTTTATAGTTGTTTTTGTGCGAGTATAACTATTTTTAATCGTGTAATGCAAATCTGGTGTAAAGAAAATCTGGAGTGAGGCCGGTGACCTTTAACTAAGTTATATTAAAACAAAACTATAACAATATAAAAGTTTCATTGATTTATTAAAGAAATATATAAAATACGCCGTGTGTGTATTTTAGCATGTATTCACTTTCTGAAATTGCATAAAGTGGAGAAAAAAAACTTCAAGCGTGTAAAAATTTTAATAGAGTGGGGAAAACTTCAATCGTGTAACTTTGCTTTTACACAAAGTCTGGAGATGTCGCAAATTAATATACCGTGCAAATTAGCATACGTATAAAATTCCGTACACATGAAAAAATTGATATTCCGGTACTTATCTAATTAGACAAGTATATTAACTGGTTCATGTTAACGGGATGTTTTTGGAATTTTTAAATTTTGTGAACTTTTGGGGGAATATTGTTTAGATTTACCGTATAGCCTGTAGTGATTTGTGACTAAATTTCACGCACCAAAAATATTAGAACATGACAAAATCAAATTATAGGCATGTAATTTCTGGTTCTAATTTCCTGAAAATTTAAGATTTTTGTCTTCACGTTGATTTGCAGGACATCTAAGAAACTTCGGGGTATACACTTTTTCAATGTTTTAGTACATGCAAAACGGAGTTTCAACGAGTGAAATGAGAAAACTCTTCAAATTGTTTTTCAGGAGAATAATTTAAAATTTCTTATTAAGGCCGATGTCCGTGCTGTAATATGTCCACCTGAATACATGTACACATGGACATCGTACATAAACTACGATATACTGAAAGTACTGATATAGAGAAATTTTAAATACTGTACAAATACTGTTGATATATCAAATTATGATCCGTCCATGACGTAATAATACGCATATTTAAACATTCATGCAACTGTGTGCTGTCCATTCTAGGCCTAGCCTAGAGATCAATGATGAATTGCCACTCATTAATCATTAGTAACGTATGAAAATAATGAAATAAAAGTTTTAATGATCCCCATATTTTAAATGAATTTAATATAGTACATAATTTCATCGCAATCCTTTATGATTTCCGTTCCGTCCTCCCCTCTCATTCATAAGGGACAAAATACTCAGAAATCTGGAGTGAGAGAAAATAAGAATTTGGGCTGGATAAAAACCTTGTAACAGAACTTACACCAAGTAACCTACAACAATATGCTTCATCGTAAAGGTATGTGTACACTGTCTTCGGGATTTATCTACAGTCTTTAAATAATCAATGATACAAAGTTGAAATAGCCTATTAATCATATACGGTAAATTTCGTGGTAACAAGACCCACATACTGTAATGTATTTAATGATTTGTTCCTTGTTCTTTCTGCAACCTTGTTAGGCCGATAAATCAGCCCTTCACCCGTTACGATTTTGATGTTGGGGTTAGGGGCTGATTTCACCTATTCATTGAAACCTGCAATTATCCGCAGACACTTTTGTCTGCACGTATCAGTGTAAATTTCACGCACTTACCGGTATTTTTCGCGGCTGTTGAGCTCCTGTCGGCTGAAGATTTTTTTTTTCCGATATGTACAGCATATTTCCGAATCAAATCCTACATTTGACAACTTGTAAATCCAAGCAGAATAACACAACCCTAAAATACCGTTGACAACTTGACATTTAAGTTTCGTGATCACCATACTACACAGAGCAACCAATCCGATGCGACTTCCGTTCGTTCATTGATGAATTACCAAATATATAAAATGCAAAAGCGTTATCGGCTCTTTTTTTAAATACAATTTATACACTGAAGTCCAGGAAAAGAAATGGACCAATTGGAGCTTGCAGTTGTATGAAAGTTGCACATCTGGAGTTATGCCAAGCTGTATACTATATTATCCATATAACACCAATCAATAATACACCAAAATAAAGGGAACTAAAGGTTCTTTGAACAATACCTAACACATGCAAGGTCTTTAAAAAAAACAATTAACCAGTATAACCAGCGAGAACACCAACCCTATGCAAAATACGAAACTGTAGAGCGCCAGTTTACATCTAACACAACAGTCAAAGCGGGACTGCCACTCATTGACGCATGCAGACGGCAAGACCCAACCACCTGGCATGTTTCTGAAGGAACCGGCTGCTTGTCTAAACCATATACAGGTAGAGTAAGTAATCAAAGATTACAATAAGTCTGCTTTTCATGAATGTTGACCCAGTTGTACTATCCGTATTCGGGTGCATCATACTATTCGCCGAATACGAATATCTCATGTAATAAACTATTCGGGGCCGAAACAAATACTAAGCGAATATTCGATACCGGCCTACGTTTTGGTTCGTAGTAATGTTAATTCAAATTATTAGATCAACTGTAAATATATTAAACTATTTTAATTACCTATTATTGGTTCGTAATTTTCCTTAGTTTCTATTCCACACTAATTTCCATGCGCCGGCCGGTACGTGAAATCTGAGCGTTCAGTGTTCAAGAAGCTAATCAAATGTTTGCAGCGATCTTCTTTCATCATTAAAACTATTTTCAATACCTTAAACATAAGCATGTATTATATTGATTTAATAAATGTGAATAAAAATAGAAAGGTAAAAAGAAGAAAACAATCAATTTATCAATATGCAAAAGTGATTATGAATAGCCACAAAAGGCACAAAATTACATTTGTGTTTCGGACACACTCGGCAGGGATGTGAGGGGTTCATTCACTCGGTCAATACACAGTTGCCAGTAATCAATCTTAACACCGTTCAAAGGGCAAATATGTGTATTTGTATGTGACATTAATAAAATATATGTATAGTCTCTATGCTGTATCAGTGATTTACCACTCGCTTTATAAATGTTTCAGTAAAAGGAAACTCGGCAAGCCTAGTTTTCGTTTAATGAAAAATGTATAAATCTCGCCATTTATTATTGATACGTCGTACTTACTACACACACACACACACACACACACACACACACACACACACACACACACACACGCTGACCGGAGTTAAGCAAAGGTAAGTAAAATTATTCACCGCTTCCTTATATGGTAATTACGTACCCGCATTCGAAGAACTACTTTTGTCAACGTCAAAAGAAGGAGAAAAAAATAAAAGGGCAACGAACGCTGACTGCGTTGAAAATTTTGAAATTTTCAACGTATTGCTCCAGATGATGCCAGAAGAAATAAATTTATTATATTCAACTGTTTGAGAGATAAAGGTTGAGGCAAGAGATCTACAAATAAATCCCTATGACTTGGTCATATAAAATCAGAAAAAAGTACAACACAAAAGTGGCGACGAAAAAAGATTTGAAACTATATTGTTCAACTATGGTAATGGAATGTGAACAGAGAACCTATGGTGATAGGAAACATCCACCCAGATCTATTTAATGACAATCTTAGTGAATGTTTGGTTTTTATACCCAAATGTGAAATGCAAAGACTTGAAAATGAATAGCAATTCCTATTTTAAAGTATTACCCAAAACCAATAAGACCAATACCGTGGAGACGTTTATGAAGGTTCCTGATGAAAATGTGGGACTTCAGATTAGAATCACGAATCACTCCGTCAGGAAAACAAATTACCACACTCTCAAAAGCCGGAGTGCTATGAAATAAAATCATGCAGATCACAGGATGCAAAAAATGTTTCATCAGTTGTTTCTCGTATCAATACTTTATTGTTTTTCTTTCATATTCATAGTTGTAAAATAATGCTCGGTGCTCAGGTTTCATTAATAAATTGAAGAAGATGCAAACGAACTGTGATTAAAAAAAGTAATTTTTTTATTGTTTCAATGGCATTATACCTTTAATATATCATAACGATTTATATGATTGTTTTTAAGTATAAAATAAAAATGCTATTTATGGAGTATTGGTCTTGAATGCGTGTCACAAAGGGTGCCATAGTTATTTATATTCAGGAGAATCTAAGATGGTCTGAACTAGGCAGGACACGCTAACTGTAAAACTCGGTATTGGTTACATAATGAGGATATTGATTTTACCAATGGTAAATAGCCAAATAAAACATATTGAGACTCACGTTTCTTTTCATGTATATCTTATCATTTAGAGCAGCAGCAGGGGCGAATCAGACAACTTTTTAGAGGCATCAATTTAGCAAACCAAGGCTTCTTACAAAATCAAAAAAAAAAAAAGCGTCAATTTGGCAAACTAAGACTTTCTTGTAAATGCTTTATAGATGCTCATTTGGCAAAAAAAGGACGCCACTATTATTGTCCCATCCCTCCTGCTGCTGCTATGGGTTTGACAACTTTTTTTTTAACGATGAAAATCTTTTAAGGACTTTAACCGAATATTTGATCAAGTCCGAGACAATATCTTGATCTAGGATCATGCAAATTTATCGTTACAAATCCATGTGGGATTGACTGAGCGTGACTAAAGAAATTTCTAAAGAGATTATAATCCATATCACCGCCACACCAAGTCTGGTGAATATTTCGTAGCGTATGTGTATCGACTCCATTGAATACATCAAGAATATTACAGTTATCTCTGATCACTTTTGGTATTTGAGTGTATCGTTGAGTGACATATATCACGTCAGTGTTTTTATGTCTGCCTCTGGAAAATATCCTAGCAGGATTCTTTTGATTATTTAACATCACATCATCATATACAACTAAATTGTTAATACTTCCATCAATATCATCAATGTTCTTTGATTCTTCGATATCGGTTATAAATTCAATAATACCCTCGCCGGTGATTTCTGTTGCCTTTTCGTTGTAATCCTTTAACACTTCGTAGCATCGCTGATCATCTATACTTGGGGCTATTAAATACAACTTATCCCATTTCATCCATCTCGTTATCAAATTAAGAAGCAGTTGTGTCTTGTCACTTCCAGATGGTCCGATTATAATCATTCTAATTGAATTCGGCAACATTGCATGGTGTTTAATAGGTTCCCGTCGTCAGGTAGCTGAATAATCAATTACATTCATATTATTATATATAAATGATGGATCTATATTGTGTGAAATGTAAAAAGCGTACTGGCACAGATGACTTGACGACGATTACAACTAAAAATAACAGATCAGCACTTTATGGTAAATGTGAACAATGTGGTACAAAGAAATTTAGATTTGTTTCTATGAAATCTCCAGGCGATTTTCTAAAAATTGCTGATGATTTTAAAAAAAACGGGGAGGTGATATTGCAGCCAAGTTAGTAAAATTACCAGGAACGCCATGGGCAAAATACCAAGGAGAAAAACACCTTCCAGGGAATAATTATTGTGGACCCGGGACCAGACTCGATATCAGACTTGATGATCAAAACCAACCCCGACCCGGTAAAAACCCAATAAACGCCATTGATAAGGCGTGTCATGCTCATGATTTTGCTTATAAAAGCAGCAATCTGCAACATAGACATATCGCAGATGTGAAATTAATTCATGCGTTGAATTCTATCACTGATAAATCCTTCAAAGAAAAATTGGCTTCATTTTTGATTAAATCGGCAATGAAGGGTAAATTAATGTTGGGTGCTGGTAATTAATAACAACATGAAATCTATTTATTATTCTCCAAGAGGATACTGGAGGGGTAAAGCAGCAATTGGTAAATTCGCTAGCACCGCAAAGGTGAAAAATACCACTGCAGCGGATTGGTTATCCAAACAGGCGATATGGCAAATTTATCTACCACCGCCTAAACAAATTAACTTTTCGCATTTTGATGTCAGCGCACCTAATGAAGTTCATCAGGCTGATATATTATTTCTGCCGCATGATGGTTTTTACAAGTACGCTCTAACTGTAGTTGATGTTGCGAGTCGATACAAACAAGCAGAGCCATTAAAAACAAAGTCATCAACTGAAGTTGCTTCTGCGTTTGAAAGGATTTATCGAAGGGGTCCTCTGCACTGGCCAAATCCATTACAAGTTGATCCTGGCAAGTATTTTCAGGGTGCGGTTCTATCAACAATGAAGCATCATATTGTCACTATCAGACGAGGACATACTACACTACATCGCGATCAGGCAATTGTTGAACGATTTAATCGGACACTTGCTGAGCGGTTATTTGGATATCAATACGCGAAGGAATTTATCCAGGATAAACGATCCCGTGAATGGGTCAAGAGATTACCAGGTGTAATTACCGCGCTGAATAACGAGATTACTCGAACAATCAACATGAAACCTAACAACACGATTTAAAAAGAAGTATATACCCATAAAATCGCAAAATGATTTTTCAAAACAACCAATACTCGGCAATGACACTGTTAGATATTTATATGAACCAGGAGAGCTCGAAGGTGGTAAAAAAGAGCTACTGATCCTATTTGGAGTGTCACCGCGCATAAAATATCTAGTATAACACGATCTACGGGTAGACCAGCAATCTATAGATTGGATTCAACTGCTCCTCAGCGAGGATTTACTCGTGAACAACTACAAGTGATACCCGAGGATACTCAATTACCACCGCGTGGTCTTAACTAGCACCTCTTCGTCTGTTGCACTCAAGACAAGTCAGCATCACATTTTTTCTGATATGACCAATACTACTATCTTTTCTGTCCACGGTAAATTGTCGATCGAGAATCCTAATCCGACCAACACCAATTCATTATACAATTGCAACTCGCGCAGTGATTATTCTGTTGTTGTTCAGTGTAATTATTAATTCAGCATCAATGTCAAATTCTCTATTATTTTTTTTATCCTGTTGTTTATAACCAGATAGTTTTTTCTGATTATGTCAACGCTGACAATATCATTTATTGTAATGTCATTAGCATCTAGAACAACTCTTCGAAGTTGATTTTGTTTTCGTTATCTGGATACCGCAAGATAAACTAAATTCGACCACTCGATGTGATTATCTATAATCCAAACAATTGTATCTGATATAGTTAATCCCTGTGAAGAATGTATTGTTGCTGCGTAACCTAGCGTCCATGGGGATTTATCAGCGCGTAATGCATCTTCGACGACATTGATATCAACCAGCACAATATCATTTAACACGAGAATTTGCTTTTCACTTTGTCCAGGAATATCAACTTCGATATTTTGTTTTCGTGTATCCGAAGGCCTATAACACAACGGCGTTGGAATCGTTGCAAATTTTTCTTTATGTAATTCAAATAACTTCATCTGAAGTGTGTCTATGACTATTTTTCTACTTGCTACTATCAAATCGTTTGGTCTCCACGCTTCCCAGAAATCATTTAATGGGGTTTCCAAAATTATTTCACGTGCTATTTCACATTGGATTCTATCCGGTTGTAATCTAATTAGTTTTTTGAACTCGCGTAATTGTTCATCAAGTGCTCTGTGATCAATATTTATTTCTTCATAATAGTCTACAATATTCTTCAACCAATCATGTGGGGATAAACCGACAAATGGTGGTGGTTGGCCATGATCACCACACATTATTACTTTTGTATTCGCTAGCAATAGCCAATCAAGAAATCTTTGTACGATACTGTGCATATTTCATCCCAAATAATGACTTCAGGAATATATTTTTCACCCATTCGATCAGGAGTCCATTCGTCGCCTTTCCATCGAAAGAAACTGTGATAAGTACAAGCATTAATTCCTCTTTGTTTCATTTCTCTTGCAAGTCTATGGGTCGGTGTTAACACAATCATATTTGATTTAAAAACGCTAGCGTTTCCACGAAATAATTCAATCGCACTAGTCGTCTTTCCTGACCCACCACAGCCGTTTAGGTAGCTGGTTTTATATCTACATATTGGATCAGATATCGACGGTGCATTAGATAGTTCTGATATCTGATGATTTTTCAAATATTTATCTTCAATCGTAACATCTTCTGATTTGGAATAATCACGCAGCATTTCCTTTTTAATTCTCCATGATCCCCAACTCTCGTCTGAATTAGTGAATTCAGCCACTGCTTCGCTATGTTTTGCGTTTATATAAAATGAATCAGTAGCAACTCTAACTGCGGATTCAGGAAATCTATTTATCATTGAAAATAAATTAATAGAAGCATAAGCTAGCATAGACGACCTCAAATGTGCATACTGAAGATTTTTTCCATCGTTGTAAGTAACAATTGTACCCAATTTGGTTCCATCGGACAAGAAAGCGACTTTACGATTGACGTATATACCCCTAGATGTTACATCCGCGATTATAAAATCGTATTCAGCATCATTTATAATCAACCGTGAAGAATATTTGTTATAATCGTATTTTTTTCCACCTTGAGTGAATTTACCGATTATTCTTCTACCAAGATCTTTTGCGTGTTTATTTCTAACTTCAAAGATTTCTTTTGACCGTTTTACGATATATTCTTGGTCGAGATCAGGAATTTTTTTTATATAGTCGCAGATTATACTATCTAGACTATCAGGTTGTGGTAACCAGACCTTAGTCTGCGCTCGATATGATATAATTGCTTCACTGACAATTAGCGATATCAGCATTTTAGAATCAATCATATACCGTAATAAGACTATTGGCATCCAGTGTTTTTCAGAAATGTGTCTACCAAACCAAATATAACAACACGGATGAAGTCCTGTAGCCAATTCAAATGATACCACACGAGCGAATCCGGTTCAATCAAAATCGGGTAGTGGTCCATTAATCGCAACACGGGTCATTTCATGTGTGGGATGCCCAAATTGTTTAAAATAGTCAGAACACTCTCCATACCTGAGAAAACTCCCGCGATAATACGCAACCATATCAACTGAAATAATATTTTCAGAGGTATATGTTATATTCCATAATCCACCATGGTTATATTCAACGCAGCTTGATTTGATATCTGATAGAAATTCAGCTCTTGTTGGTTTCCACGTGTTTTTTTTCTTTCTCGCAAAATGAGCTGCAACCGACGGAATTGTAAAACAATTTGTTCGTTGTCTTCTGTTGAATAACCATTAGCTATTTTTTTCATTTCATTGTGGATGGCTTCAGTACGGTATAATTCTCCGTTTGGTCTTACAAATTGATCGAATTTACCCTCTTCGTCTTCAAAACTGTGAAGTAACCACACTGACATAGGATCGTTTTTGCTTGACTGAGAAATAAAATCAAATAAATTTCCCGTGTAATATTTTATTGTTCTATCCCGCGGAAATATTGTTACCGCAGGTGTCCACGCGTGTTCATTATGATCAATAATTTTGATTGGAGCTCCTTGTGATTTATATTTTGATTCGTGTAATATTTCTCCTGTTATCGTCATTATGGTTATTGGAAATCTTAATGATGTTTCTAATTTAGTTATATCTTGAATCGTTGCTCCGTTCTTCCTAACCGTTAATTCCCATTCATTTATTTTTTTTACGTCTTCGATCCATCAATTTGTTTCCACGCAACGCATTTGTGAAGTGTTCTATTATTCGTTCTGCTACACAATTTATCCTTGACGAATATTTCATTGGTTTTAATTTTTCAATACACGGTTTATCATTTAACGAATAGATTCCATAAACAACTGCTGTTACAGGATAAGATCTTTCGTAATACGGTTTGTCAATCCCAGTACAAATTCCTGGTTTGGAATCATGACTCAAAGTGATAGTTCTTTTATCTTTCAAAATTGGTTCAAATTTGTCTCGAATAATCCAATTCCCCGTTTCTGAACGGATAATGAATTTCACTCTAAAGAAATAATTTTTCTTGTCAACATGTGAGATTATAAGTACTGCTCTTTCATCGTTCATGGTAGCATCAACACTACCATCAATTCAAAATGTTGACCAATAGTGAGATGCTCCGTCACGCTTGAATTCATTAAAACAATCGCGGATTTTACCTATCATGCTTCTATCACTTATTAGACCTTTTGATACATCTACGGAGACTCTATCGAGATTGAATTTAATATTTTTCCAAGGCTTAATTTTCGATAATCTCTCGAACTCCTTCATATTATAATTAAAACAAGTATTTAAAAAAAGAATTTATCATATAATGAACCATTGCAAATGGCTTATGATAGGATCAGTAGCAGCATGTAACAAATCATGCAGAAATGAATTCTGTGGATATCATATGCAAAGTGTTCGTAACGGAAGTTATGGGCCCTTACCTTGCATACAATGTGGGGTAGGTGTGAGAGGAAAATCGCAATTATGTCTGAGTTGCGATGGTAAGCGATATAGAGAGTTGAAGCGTTATTATGATAAACGAATTAAGAATTCCATCAAAATCAAAATCATAAGAACACCTCAAGACTACATTGGAAGATTTCCAAATAATGTAATAATTAAACCAAACAATCAATTAGACAAATAGTATTATATATAAATGGACCAAAAATTCCAGCCACATCCTACGATCAGCGATTATGAAGCGTCTCGTGACGGTATTGTCAGAAACCGTAGACTGAAGAAACCAGTTGGTTTTGACAATGGTTAGGGTTTTCTTATGTTTACCGTTGGTGGAAAGAAGAAATATTATAATCATTGTTTCGTGTATGAAGTATATAACGGATTGATCTAGGATGGTCTTGTTATTGATCATATTGATGGATGTCCTCAAAATAATAAATTGGATAATTTACGAGCTATTGCACAGAGTGAGAATACTGTTGGGAAAACTGGTACTTGTAAATCAATTGGGAAAAGACCTGTAAAATCATTTAATATAAAAACTAAAGAAGAAAAAACATTTCAATAAATGACTGAAGCTGGTAGGTATTTCGATATTTGTATGCCCTCAGTACGATTTATTGCAGAGGGAATAAACCGATCGGCCCTTTCGATGCGTTTTAAAAACAGAATTCAATTCGTTTACGTATGAATTCTATTTTGTATTATGTTTATAACACCAAGGGAGATAACTCGTGCGGGTATGTGCACGGCTTATGAAAGAGTTACCCTCAATGGGTTTTTCTAATTAAATTCCATTGGTTGATTTTATGTCAGGCAAACTTTGTCTCAATTCGTACCCCCTGCTGCTATGGGTTTAACACTAATAATTTAGGATGAAAGTCTTAAGATGAAAATCATTGTTGAAATTCGAAGAATTTTCACAACTTCACAAACAGACTAATTTGTAAAACCTCACCTCGTAGATCAATGAGA
Organism: Unio pictorum; assembly: GCA_030141615.1. Lineage (NCBI taxonomy): Eukaryota > Metazoa > Mollusca > Bivalvia > Unionida > Unionidae > Unio > Unio pictorum. The sequence goes on along the minus strand of JARLTB010000221.1, from coordinate 998,469 downwards.
TTATTGGACTGATCAGTGAGTTTGAAATTAATTCTCGTTAACGAATCATTATGACATCGCATATAGACTGGATTAGTTGGATCCTCAATTATTAGAAACCCTGGAGGAGCTGTTTGTGCAAATGAGTATAAAATATATCCCTGCTGAGCTTGATTTGATCGCTCGAGATTTATTTGATAGCTACCTTCGATAACATCACATACTAAATTCAATGCTATCACCGAGGAATTATTGACATTGAACGGAGCGATATGCCTACCACCACCATCTGGGTCATTATTATGTTTGAGGATTGTTGTTTGTTGTTTCCATTTGTTGAGTATCAGAGAAAAGTTTTCTTGAATGAGATCATTAACAGATTTTTTTTTGTTCATTTGCGTTATACCCAGGAAACTTGAAAATGGGTAAATCGGCCTCTGTTATATTGTAACCAGTTAGGAATTTTTGTTTATCTCCGCTCTTATCATTAATTATTACTTGAATTATTCGTTTGTTGATATATTCCATATCTGATACAAGCTGATTTAATATCTTAATGTGTTTTATGATCTCATCACGTGGCCTTGTTATATAAGAGATTGGAAGCTCCGTCGTAGTTGTTCTAGTTATGTTCTATGTAATAGATTAATCTCTTTCAAATAATCAATGATGTTAGTTAACGTAAATGTAATTGTAATGGATGAATCAGGCGTTTTCTCAAAAACAAAATACCATTGCATGGTATTGTTATCAACAAATGTAAATTTTTCGGTTAATTTTGTATCTTTTATATAAGGTAAATATTCTCAATATGATGGGTTGATTTCATTATATGATTATATATCCGTGACATAATAAGATTTTTTTGGTTCGGATATTTGATAAGATGCCTCAGGTGGTATTTCAGGCCATCCTAGCACGGTTCTGATTGAGCTCCTTAGATATCTACGACATAACTAGGTGAGTTTATCTCAATCGTGGATGATAACGTCGGCTCATGAACTGTTATAGCGATCTTCGATTCTGGTGTTCCCGTAATGGATTTTATTCTACGCTGAAATTCAGCAGTGATTTGTTAGATTTGGTATGACCCAGATGGCAGCGAAACAACGTTCCAGTCTGGAGTTCCGTCTTCGCGATTCCTATTCGCAAACACCAAGGAATTATTCGGTTGTTGACCGCCAAATGCTACCGACGTAATGTTAGGCCAACTGTGATACACTCGTAATTTTGCTAACGCTATCTCCGTAACTGGAATCGGAGTAGGGAAATTCACACTGAATTCAGGATTCGTTGATGTTATTGATATCATACTTGTTTTCACCGGGTTGGTATTTTCCGCTATTCTTTGAAGTAGTGCGGTGTTGTCATTGTTGTTGTTATTATACTCATGTTGTCGTTCTAATTTTAACATCGCGGAATCATAAACACGTACAATCGCGCTGAACTCATTATCTGATATTAATGTATCATCGAGTGACGACGATATCATCGAGGATAATTGTGAGTACGCGGTTGACATAATATGGAATTTAATTACGTAGTCTTGTAGTCTGTGCTGGCCGCATGATGATATTTTGTTTGTTATTATTGAAAAAACTCCCGCGATTGTTGTTGCCGCGGATATACAAATTGGAACAGCTATCGGAGCAATCATTGTTACCGAGGAGAGTATAATACCAGCTCCGGTGATTACATTACTCACCGAGTACACGGTAACATCAACTGCGGTGATTCTTCGTCGGTATTTTTTTATTTTTACTTGAAACCCCTCAGTGAGTGTTTTGAGATTAGTTTTAAATTCTCTGACCTGATCATAGCTATATTGCTGTGACGACATCTTATTTATTACAACAGATTTCAATTGAAACCACTAGTGGTTTAATTGTTTACTTAAATCCGCTACGAATTCCATATACCATGTTACTGAAACCCTAGCCGAATTATTATCAGTCGTTGTTATAACGAATATTTCAGTTGTATCCTTGTCGATGATCGTTGATTATATTGTTGACCCCAGATGAACTCGTTGATGAAATATTAAATTGATTCGGTGATACTAGTGTTAATCGATAAATACCCTTGACGGTTGCAGTGATACTTAATATATTGTTTGTAGGTGTCCACGTAAATGATCCGTGTTGGATCGCGTACACATTATTTATGATATTTGTTTGTTCGTGAGGGAGTTTTATTTTTTCAATGATTGCTATAATCCTCGGAAAATCATCTTTGATTGCTTCAATGAAGTTTTTCATGTCTTCAATGGATTTTTTTAATATCAGGAAGTTTTATGTCAATTTTATCCAACGTGGTTGCAAAAAATTTATCAATGATATTTTTACGAAATGATGTAAACTTTTCAACGTGATCTTCATATCTGGATTGAAGTGTTGCAAACTTTAACACAGAAGTTTTTATCTCTGTGAGCTTCGGTGTGGTCACTGGAGGATTACCCAAAAATTCTAACACGGATTTATCAATATTGTCCGTGATGAATTTTTGTAAACTAGTAAATTCATTAAATGTATTTAAATGATCTTCATACTCTTTAACATGATCCGCGTATTCATTTTTAAACGTTACAAACTCTGATATAGAAGTTTTTATCTCTGCAAGATTTGGTGCGGTCACTGGAGGATGTCCAAAAAATTCTAATAGTGGTTTATCAATATTGGTCATGATGAATTTTTGCAAACTAGTAAATTTATTAAATGTATTTATATGATCGTCATACTTATCATTAAGTGATTTCAATGAATTCGCCGAGGATATATAATTGTTATCGAGTGTTAATATTTTATCTGTGATTGTTGAAACATGTGCGCCCGGTTTGAGTTTACCCTGATTGGAAAACAACACGATAGTATCTTCTACTGCGTTGCGTTGTTTAACTAAAATATCATCAAGGGAAATATTACTCGTTTTCAATTTACCATGACGATCTTGAAAAACAACTATTTCATTGGGATCAACACTTGCTAAGTTCAACATTTCAGCTATTTCATCTTCGATTATTTTTTGTACATCACCGGTTGCAGATATTCCCGCAGTGCCATCGGCACCGGGTTTCTTCAACATTGATAAAGATCTCCCCCAAATATCAACCATTGTTTGATTTTCTAATTACTTCGTTGACGACTTCGTCGTTGCCAGCGACTACTTGAAAATTCATTTACGACTTGATGAGGTGGTTTTCTTGATGATGAAATGGCGTCAAGGACATTTAATACTTCTATACCCCATATTTGGTGGGTCATTCATTTGTTGTGTTGGTAGCGTAGAATACCAAGTCTTTATTTTTAGAAAATCTTTGATTTTTGGAAAAGTATTTAATTGTTGTATATAATTCATAAATTCTTTAGGCGGCGCTAACCCTTATGAATCGAAATAAACGATTACACGCGGATCAATCGCGTATGCAACCCAGTGGGTTCCAGGTCCACTGCTGTTATCGAGATTAATGATACCGGTTTCAACGTTTATTGGTTGTGCCGGCAATTGATCTTTCATAAAGACACCTCTGAAGTTTTTAATCGCTAGTATTTTAGCAGCGTCGAGTAAATCAAAATTTGACATGGGAACTATTAAACCGTTCCTGGTATTCTCAGGCCACTTCCTTTGTACCATGAATACGGAGTTCCTGGTAATCTTATACCCTTTCCCTTTTTTTTGTATCCTTTCTCGGTAGCTTTCTTTAGTGCCATCCCTGTCGCGGTACCAACGGCTCCTAACGCTGCCGCTTTAGCTACTGCTGGGACCGCTGCCGCAATTAGCGCTGGTAACGCAGCTAACAACGGAAATATAGCACCTGATTTTATCATGTTTTTGATCGCAGCTGCAGAGAGAGTGATCTGAACACCTTTTTATCTTTGAAAGCATCATTGAAATGTTTTATTTGACGAGTTGTCAAATATAATTTATTCTGACCACCAGACATCTGATTGTGTTTCAGCGTTATCGTGGTTCCACATTTTTTAGCTGATTCAGATTTAAATTTTTTAATCTGACCAGAAGTTAACGTAACACTAATATGACTATATGATATTATTCAATAACATATTGATATAATTGTTACATTGGAAAAATTTGAAAGATTTTCAATCATAGATTTTCAATTACATATTTTCCCCTGGTGCATCGATTACTCTCATTCTTCCACCAACACCTTCGATTAGCATTGATTTATCGCTGAGAATGACAGCAACCGCTCTATAATTCGGGATAAGGATAACATCACCTGCTGAATTAGTTGGAAGGGTTACACGAGCTCTAAAGTGTATATCAACGACGGATTGTCTTGTTAAATCAAGATGTTCCAGTGAAAAGTAATAAATCGGATACAGATTTTTAAAATCCAACTGTGATATTTGCAGACCAGTATCGACATTTTGATCGCGTCCCATATATGACAAGAGACGATGATACACACGTGCTATTTGGTTGGTATTGTAATCAAGTAGTATATCCTCGGATGGTGCCTGCTGTCCGTTTATTCTCAGCGAGACTTCATTACACCCAATTGATCAAATATCATATGGCTGCGTTCATGGTTGCCAACTCGCGCAGTATTCTGTAACGCAATAAATATATGATGTGGAGCTGAAATACCTTGTTTTGATGCCAGGTGGCATGTAAGTGTACCATCAATATTAGAATTCATGGCATCTGTGGTCACTGATAACCAACTTAACAAAGATTTTCCTCCATAATCCATAAATGATAGTATCCGCTCTTCTGTTGTGATTGATGGAGTCATTACTGGCATCCACATTGATAGTTTTGTTAAAATGACTTTACCCTCGGGAACATTAGCGCCACGCCAGATTGCGTCGTTGTCAGTACCTTTTCGCACGAGTACTACTGTATGCTTCGCTCCATAGATAACTTTTCTAACATTTCTACAAAATCCAAATATATGATGCAGTGGAATCGCGCATGAAAACTGTCGACGAGGCCTCTTCAATGTTGCTACACGTGCTGCAAATCCTAGGTTGTAATTAAGATTAGTACTTTTTATAATATCAAAGGCAGCACCTGGTCTTGGTTCGTGTTCAAAAGTATCATCTGGTTGATCAGCAGCTCCAGTAGCTACTGGTGTCCGTAATTTAATATACTGAATGTGTTCAGCATTATCGGTAATATCCTTAGAAAACACCATAGATGGACCTGCCGATCTTGTATAATCATCAGAATATCCTGCTAACCCTACTATTGTTGTTGCAATATCAACCTCACGTTCAATATATTCAATTTCTCTTCCATCAATCATATATCTAGCACTTTCAAATAACGCCATGATACCGTTATTAGCAAAACCAACTCGGATATTTTGATCATCTGCGTATGCTGTATTAGCTGCAACATTTGTTACAAGTTCTCCTTCCACTTCAATAAATGTTTCAGCGGGTAGAAAGTATTTACTGGTATCATGAATTTGAAGTTCAATTCTTGATCGAAGATCTGGTTGTACTGCATGATAAGAATAAAATTGATAATTGCGTACAGAATCATCTTTACGCACTGGGGCTTCCATATCAAACGCTGGATCAAGTGTCTGTTTGAACATTTTATTATATATTCCTTGATCTAAATCGTGGTTTTCGTCGTGGTTTTAAGCCACTTCCCGCTATCATGTTTGCAGTAATATTATCTTGGCCACTGGCCGGCGATGGAGTCGTTAACGATGTTAATTTCTGATCTACTGCGTTATTTATTATTTTACTAACACTTGCAGGCATCACTTGTGTAGATGGTAACGCCAATGACGAAGTCATCGGTTTCTTTCTTCGTCGAACTAGCGACATTAGTTTATCCTTTGCAGCGGAAAATGATTTCGAGGCAACATCTCCAACAGCGCTAAAACCCTTATCACAAATAACATCAATGGCTTTCATTGATAATTGTTTTGCGATTGGTGCTAGTCTTGGAGCCATTCTTGCAAATAACCCTGCAATGGTATTGCCGAGACCATCACCATGGTACGCTTTGTAAACAGGCAATCGTGAATTTACTAAATAGACGCTGGTTGGTTTATCATGGTTGTAGTGTATGATCATCTTATTATAAAAACACTAGTGTTTTCTAAATGAATATTTATTTCATGCGGTGATGAAAAATCCAAGGGATTTTCAGTCACTATGATAACCGTGATGCTCGGCTAACTCATCAATGAAATCTCGATATGTTTCAATGTCCATGATGCCGCCTTGAAATAACCGCCTATAGATATCAGCTGCTTCAATAATTATTTCTGGTGAGTTATTTCCAGCTCGTTTTCCTCCTATGAGAACTTCTAATCGTGCTATATCACTGAAAATATTACCAGGACAACGAACAAGACCACTACCTGATATCCCACTTGAATATCCATGTCCTGTTGTACCAGTTGCACCTTTTTGAGAATCAGCTTCTGATATTTGCTGGGTGGGTTGGGATACAAAAGGCGCAACTGGTATCGGTTGGTTTTCTATTTGAGATATCAACCTTTCAAGTTTCTCAAATTATTTATCATTGTGTGGTAGTTGAGACTATCGATTTTTGCCAAATATAGTTTTTTTGCCCAGGTGCCCTTAGAAGTTATAGCGTCTTCGTATCCTTCATTCATATGTTGTTCTCTTTGACCCTTTGGAAATGTATCAACGATAAATTGAGCAAACTTTCTACCAATGTTAAATTCTTTCTTAATATGATTTATCACATCACTTTTAAATATCTTTTAGGGTCAAGATTTCTTCGTTCTGTTTTACCCTTTTGTTCTTCTTTCTCTTCTTTTCTTGCAATAGCACCCTCTTCTTCTTCTTCTTCAATAATATCACTTAGTTGTTCAATTTCTTCTTTTTCAAGTCGTTCTTGTCGTTCTTGTTGTTCTTGAAGTCGTAAAGCAGCTATTATATCACCAGGGAGTGTTTTTAAAGATTTTTTTGTTTGTTTAGATCTTTCTGATATTTTTTCAAGTACAGGAAGAAGAGGTGTTTTTTTTTCCTTTTTTCTTCCTCGGGGATATCTCCGTATATTGCTCGCTCAGTGGCTGATATTACCCCCTTGGTTGCTGTGGTTATTGGTTTAAACAATTCTTCAGATCCTGTTATAAAACAGTCTGAAGACTCTGTCTAGCTTGAAGTTTTTCTCTAACAGAATCACGGATTGGTATGAATCTCTTAATTGCAGATAATCTTTCACGTGCTAATCTAGTCGTTAGTGCTTCGTTTACCATTATATAGATTGTCTTGTTAAATGTATGATAGAACGACATATTGTCTTGTTAAATGCAGTGAAAAATGACCAAAAATGAATGAAAAATGCAACAAAAATGACCAAAAATCAAACAAAAAAATCTACAAACAGCTCTATCAATGATGGAGAAATTTCCGATTTCCTTAATAAATAATAATTATTGAAGTATTGTATATGTCGATCCATGGTTAGAACTTACTCTGTTGACGTTATCAAGGGAGAATCTTCGGTTTGGCGGATAATATCTCTTATTGTTTTAACCCTCAAATTAATTTTGCGTTTGATTTCATATTGCTGCCCCAATTCTTTTCTGGTTTTTTCGACAACAGTTAATAACGGGACAAACGTTACAGAATGCAAGGGAGTCGCGAATAGCATTCTGGATTTTCTTTATAAAAGCGTACCCTATTATTTATAGCGCTGTATTCAATATCTTGAAAATCAGAAAGAATATGATCCCAATTTAATCGATCTGATTGTTGAATTCCTTTCAAATCTCAGTTATGATTCAGAATTCATTTATATATAATAATATATATCTCTAATTTGAAAATTTATTTTGATATATTTATCACAAATATATAATAGCCATGATGATGAGCGATTATCATTCACACTGGGTTCACAATTCCATTCGAGTATTATGGTTTTGTTATAATAAATAGACAGTAAATTTACATATATACAATACAATTCCATTCGAGTGTTCTGGCAATTGTATAATAATGGACAACACATTTTACATATACAATACAACTCAATTCTGAATTATCCTGTGAGGGTTACCCTAGTGTGTGACGTAGAGCTTTAGCATCCATGCTATTATATATTTTGGGGGCGCCCATAGACATATCTCCAGTGAATTTTCTAAGCGAAACGAAATGTTAGAATATTCAGAAGACTGTATATGTATTTTTTGTACAACTCCCCCCAAGAATTAATTTCCCGGGGTGTATAAAAATCACACCGTCACGTATTTGACGTGACGGGAGGTGTACATGAAGTAACTTTGGGCTGGCGCCCCCAATCATATAGAAGAAACCATCGAAATAGGTACCGTCGACAGTATGTCAGTTACGGGAATCGAACGATGGGCCTCTGGGCGAGACCGCAATGTGTTACAAATAGGCTAAATTCAATATCTACAAGTAAATGCTTTTGAATATAATATATCTCTATCAAACCGAATACTTGAAGAAAAAAGAATACAACTGTTTGTAACTGTTGTATATACAACTGTTGATTAGTTTTCTTACAGATATATCTACATTGAGAATCATGACAGTTTAAACAGTAAAATATGGTTAAAAATGTCTTCCTTTCCTAACCTCTATTTGTTCTAAATGGACAATTATTATAGTGAATAGAGACACAGTCTGACGGAAGGAGACAAACAGACAGACAGTCATAATCCATTAACTGTGGTCATAACGTTTATATCACGGGTTAACATTAGTTTATTAAAAGCAGTAATTAAATAGTGTAGACGAGATCTGGAAGCTACAAAATGACTAGGATATATAAGTCTATTTGAATGCTGTAAGATTGCTTTTATATTGATCCACGCTGACTAACAGACATAGTATTAACGTCTGTGGGAGTGCAAATCGATAAAAGTCATGGCAGTAGCTATGGTTTTACTGGGACATCAAAAACCTTATCGATTTGTCTTAGAACAGGCTCAAGGGCGCTGACAGTAACAGGGTCATTTAAAAAAGACGGAAATTATTAAAAACACTTGCTATTGTTTGATTTGGAAACGATAACGTTTCTACGACAGGTTCAAAGTACTATCGTTAAAAAAGATTATTAAAACCATAGCAGCAGCAGGGGGGAGGGGACAATAATAGTGGCGTCCTTTTTTTGCCAAATGAGCATCTATAAAGCATTTACAAGGAAGTCTTAGTTTGCCAAATTGACGCTTTTTTATGATTTCGAAGAAGCCTTGATTTGCTAAATTGACGCCTCTAAAAAGTTGTCTGATTTGCCCCTGTTGCTTCTTTTAGGTACCACCAGCAATTAACTTATCAAATATACACTGATGTTTATAAACGAAAATAACGCTTTTATAACTATATAAGCTTTACAAATAATTTTTAAAAAATGTTTACAATAAACAGTGGCTATTTTCATAAATTATCAGGGTCTTATTTTTGTATCCAATAGATTGCCTAGCTCTTCACGAGCTCCTTCCAATACCGATTTGTAGCTCGGTGTAAAGTGTTATGTTTTGACGTATAGAAAGGATGATACAGTACTATTTATACACTAAAAATGATATGGATAACTGTACATATTGTTTCCTTTCATGCTATATATAGATCGTTATTACCTTCACATACAGATTTATCAGAACGTATTTGATTAGTCACTTTCAGGCATTAATGTCATATCCACATAAAGAACAATAACCGGAAACCATCATGAAAGAAAAATGTTGAGAATACGCCACTAATTTCAAGATTTAGAATGTTTGTGTATATTTCTCGTGCATGACAAATGTTGAAACTTCGTTTTCTTTTTCGTTTTAACTTGTTTTCTTCATAACTAAAGTATAAATATTTTAAACGTGTTGACATGAATATATGGGTATGTTTTCATATATAGTACTTAAAGGCACGCAATTTGGTTAGTATAATTTTTTAAAAAATCTTCTAGGGATTTTATATTGTATTGATAAATGAATGTGTGACAGCTAAAACAAAGTTAAAAAATACCATATCTTCACATGTCATGAATATTGACAGAGACCTAAATTATATATTTTGTAATGTAGACTAAACACTGAGATTAATTTTGTAAACATGTTTACATGGATTCTTATTCATGCCATTGATTTTCCCCTGAGATACTCATGCTCTACCTGATATTTGTCAGGTTGATTCGCTAAAAGTTAAATAGGCAGACCTGACTTTGTTTAGAGTTTGGAGTTTTCCATTAAGGTGACAAAATCTTTCAGAAAAAGGTTTTTGGGACATAACTCCAGTGGGAAAGTGTATAAAGTTGTTTACATCAGAATTACTCATTTAAGTATTAACACCTGTAGTTAAACCAGTCTTTTAGTTCTGTTCAATTATAATTTGAGGCAATTTATTTAATTAAAGTGTTCACTGGAATTAAAAAGTGGTCATTGATACTGTTTGAGTAAATCACTATGTTGGATTATTGTGAATTCAATGATATTTTGGATTATAATATTGTGATACATCAAGACTGTTGATACATCATCACATTTAAGACGACTATTGAAACATCAACGCAATAAAGATTTGAATTTATTCAGAATACTGAGAAAGGATTCATTCTCTTTATGACGTGCTCATGCATTTCGGACTATGTACAAAAATTAAATGGTTAGATCCTGTATTAACTAAAATAAAATGACCATATTATTAATCAATGCTAGAACTCAAAGAACGACTTTGTGACAGACTCTAAATTATTTTGGATGTACATAATTAATTTTACACCCATACAAATCTAATTCTTATGAGTTTGTATTATAGCTTACCCGAGAAACAATTTTTTAAATATTATATGACTTAGAACTTTCTCGTATTCTGATTTGGATAAGATTACGTCCTAGATTGCGGCTGGTGTAGTATTTATTTCCAGTGATATGGAACGATTTTGTTAAGAAAAGTATTCTCAGCTTTAACCCGTGTTTGAGTTTATGTTAGGAAATGGCACAAAATATTGACGTGGACGAAAAGTAAACATTTCATTTACAACGCAGATCCCAGATTTGCATGGCAAAGTTATTTTAGAAGTTTTACCTTTATTGGAAGATGCAGTATATTTAATGTTAGTTTTATGAACGAACACTTTATTCACCGGCATTATACTGCCAAAATACAAAAGCAGACTATTTTGCAGTTGTAGTATAAACCTATAATCCCTTTGTTGTAATAATCGTTTCTGATGTGCTCGTTGAGATTGAGAATAATGATTGTATGTAATGCACCCACAAAATAAGTCAGGCTGTAAGTAATACAACCCAAAAATAATTCAGGCTGGATGTAATGCACACATTAATAATTCAGGATGTAAGTAATGCGCCACATCAATAATTCAGGCAGTAGTTAATGCAACCCAGTAATAATTCAGGCTGTAAGTAATGTACCACATCAATAATTCAGGCGGAATGGTCTAACACGTTCCTCCTTACCGATCACTGTTCACGTGGCTTCGAGTCTCAGACTAGGCCAATGTGTGTATGTAAGAAAGCTTGCTAGCATCTTCCCGTGGGTGTATGGTTTTTCCCGGTATTTTTCAGGGTTCTTCCTACATCATTTATGCTGGTCGCCATGTATATCATATCATCTGCTAAGAATAATTTTAAGCCCACAACACCACAAAAGTATAAGCTCATTGAACAGATTGCATGATTTATTATTTGCATCACTTAATGCATGAATTGACTTATCAATATTCATGACTTTACCTGACCTACAAGACCGCTACGGTGGCCTAGTGGTTAGAGATCCGCCTCGGATGCGAAAGGTCGTGAGTTCGCATCCCGGCCGAGTCATACCAAAGAATGGTATTAACAGCTACCTCGCTTGAAGCTGAGCATTAAGAGGTTAGTGTTTGGTATTCCTGACCTGGTAACAAAATAATGTGACTTGGTGGAACATGTCTGCGGCATGATGCTCTCGAGGTAGACATCACTATAAACTTCCACCTTGCAGACATCGCATCGATATGACTGAAGAATTGTTAAAGGTACGTAAAAATCATAATCACACACACACACACACACACACACACACACACACACACACACACTGATATACCAATCTGTTCTTAACCTTCAAACGTCATGGTTAGGTACTCATTATGTGATATATGTATCAAATAAAGCCATCACTTGATCAATTACAGTGAACTGCAGACTCGTGGCTTTTAAAAACTTCTATATTAAATAATCACTACTTTTACAGTCTCTGTCCAGTGGCCGTTACGGTACCTCATTGCAAACCAATTGGCGGATCATTATTTCTTCTGTGAGTCATTCATTTATAACTCGGATATACGCCACTGGAATCACAGGTGTTTGATGGAATCTTAATATTGGGGGCAAAAAAGCAATAATCTGAAGGAAAAAGATCACATCGAGTGACAAAATTACCTTAAATTATCCCCACGATCCGTTTTGACATAGGACCCTGTCTATTATACTATAAAAAAGACAAGATAAGTAACTTTCAAAACCACCCCTAATCCTCGAATTATTTTTTGATATTTCCGTCTTTAATGGATCACGACCAGTGATGTTGTTTCTGTTCATCAAGCCATCATTTTTGACATGGTCATAACATTCATAACTCGCCGTAGTTTGGGCAAGCCAGTTACATAATAGTTGTAATAACAGATTTCACAGGTAAGTGGTGGAATTCTTTGTTCGGATCAAAATAACATCAAGTGGGGGGTCGTATATCCACCCTTGACAGACTGTTGGGAGAGGGCAGTATATGATAAATATATGAATCAGCATCCACTCGGAATTGAGCAAGGCGTAACCAACATTAGAATCGCAAGTTCCTAAGACCAGCTTGCGTGAATTAAGGGAAGATAAACTACTCCGACGTCATTCGAAATTGACGGGAAAATTTATATTTACGGAATTACAAGGAGCCTCAGTACACGTCAGTGACTGTTCGCGCGATTGTTGTAATATATTATTGCAAAGTAAGTTTCTTTAATTATGGCAGTATGTATACTTTAGACGTAGAATTACAATTTGTAGGGTGATTCATTCGTAGTGGTTTATATACATGCATATTTTGAGATATGAACAATGTTTATGTATAGAATAAATATATTAATTCGCTATTGTGTTAATTCGTAGTAACTTGTATTTATTCATTTGATATTATAGATTTGCTAATGTTGAATTGAAGTATAATCTTTGTATAATGGTTGCAGTGTGCAATATTAGTTTAAAAGGGATTTGCCTATTTGTGTATACTTTGTAGGAGTATCATGTGTAAGGATATATCAGCGCATGAATATGTGGATATCTGTGTACACTTTGTAGAAGTGCAATGTACAGAAAGGCGTCTAATTATATGATAATGTTTTGTAAAATAATTTTATGAAATGACTCTCTCAAAAAGAAAGAGCCGCTCATAACGTTGTAGATACGGCATCATCTTGGGGAATTTGGCAATGCGATAGGTCCAGGGATGCTGTAATGATACAAGTCTCCTTTGAGTTCCGACGAAACGCTTCTTTATTGAAATACTCAATATATAACACTACATTCAAACATCAATCTACATAAATTTAAACACTACATTCAAACATCAATCTACATACATTTAAATTACATATATGAGATAAATATAAAACTACGATATTCCATAACTTACCAACATCATACATTTGTATGATTTCTGTCTTTTTCAATATAATACAGGTAATTAAATACCGAATAAATTCACGATAGCTAAAGAATCAAAAATTCAATATTTTAGACTAATACTGCAATCATTTAGTAGAAATATATTTTACTGAATTTATTCTAAAATGCCAACATATTAATCTCTATCATTTAAAGAGTACGTTATTTCTGAATTAACTATTGCTGAGTATGAAGTTGGTAGCGAACGTTGTATTTTACTATAACCAAGAATATAAGTACAATTAAATGTAAGTTCTACAACAATTAAACTTTCCAATACATTATTTAAAAGAATAGTAAAGAAATATTACAATAATCCAATGCTAGATTAACATCTTTACACTAAAAATTCCTATAGTGTATTGAAATTTGTACGCAGACAGTATCTTACCTGTAATGATACAAGTCTCCTTTGAGTTCTGACGAAACGGCTGGTTCGTTCTAATATCACTGCTCGTATATATTAAGGTCCAATTCTTTTTGTTTCGCCGGAATCTCAGAGTGTGGTTTCATTGTATTCCACATGTCAGAGATGGTGACTAAGTACTTATTAGTCAGTCAATTAGCTACATCAGACTTATTAATTAATCACGAAGTATTTCTAATATTTATTTGTCTGTAAACTGTAAACATACCGATGATACTTTTACTGAGCCTATGATCAAATATAATTCGTTCTGCGATTACTCCATGGTTTATAATTTCTACCTATTGCTTAATTTATTCTGTTTGTATCAACTAATTGAACAGACAACGGACAAGTTGTGTATGTATACATTTATTTGTCCATTACCTATCGTTCCCTTTCTTTCACCCAATGATCGAAGATAGTTCCTTCTGCGACTACCCAATGGTGTATAATGTCTGCTTAATTTGTACTGTTGTTAGCAACTAATTTGAAACGGATAATCAGTTTATGTACGTTTAACTCTGTCTGGCCATATCTCTTTTGATTATACAGATAGCCAACAAATGTAGTTACAAAATGTTTAGTAGGCATATCAATTTATTTTACCGAATCACTTAAACGAACAATAAGTAGTTGTTCGTGTTCCGTGGGTGTTTTAGAGTCACAATCCTGTTCTTTTAAGACTAATTTCTTAAACAACTAACCTGATAAAAAAAGCTCCGGTGCTAGAGAGTTTTGCCGTAGCACATAAGGGTCTAATCTTTATTATAATGGTATATAGTAGTGATATATAGAATTAAATGAAATCAATCTCAGTATGTTTTAGTAGAAAATCAATTTTAATACAATTTAGAGAAAATTTCAATCTGATTACATTTACTAAAAATTCTGTCTTAATAATAAGATTTACGGACCTCGTGTACACATATCAGGGAGAATGTGTATTTCGATGGGCATGAATGCGTGACCAAAAAAACGGTAATGGCTTATCTGCTGATATTAATGTTTAGTGTGAGTTTACATAGCTAGGGGAATATGATATGCTAATGTCCTTTTGTGTTAATACAGGAAGCTTTCAGAGACCAGAGAGAATTACCCCAGTGCAGTTAGTCAGTTGTCTCTGGTACAAAAGAAAAAGGAAGAACAGAGTCAGAAGTTAGACGGGCTGGAGTTGGATTACGAGTCCAGAATGATCATACAGATGAGTTAACACAGGACACGAGAAAACTTTATCACACTAAGTCAGATGGTTGAGTGAAAGACTAGTGATAAGTTATTAATTTTAAATTTATTTGAGAGATGACTGTTATTGAATGATATTAAATTATTGTTATTTGAATTTCACAAATTGTGTATTCATTAATTTAATGCTGGCACCTCTGCCTGGGGGCTCCGAGGTTTGCATCTCTGTATCACTACTTCAATTTCTGACAAAAACGAGCCAGGGTGGGTCTTCTGTAATAATTTACATAAAATTGGGAGCACCCCACCCCAACCTAAAGAAAGGGAAAACCTCTACATCGATGTTGTGGTCACCTTTGTAACTATTTAACAATTGTGGTATTCTCATATGCCACCTAGTCTTGAAATGAAAGCTGTTATAATAGTGTTTTATCCTTTAACATAGCACGTATTTCCAGTGCAAAATTAGGGAAGGAAGTTCGAAGTACTTTTATCATGTTCCGAAATATTGTGAAAAACTAAGTGGAAAAAGTGAGGTCAAAGTTGAGGGTTGACAGTACGCACCAAGACTAGAAGATAATCCCAGATACCTATAGTCGAGCCAACGTATTACACATCAACATCTTGTTTTAGATGGTAAACAGGCTGTATTGGTTTTCAAAACCGGTCATATACATTGTCTCACTCTCTACGGACCTCACACAATCCATACAATTTACAACTCTATATAAAATGCTATCTTCCGACATGTTGATACTGTGGTATGGTAATATTTGCATATAGTATACGCACAAGTTACGTACCTTCATGCTATTTATAATGTTTTTATAATCTTTAACAATGATTTCATATAAATATTTTTAATAATGGCATTTTCATCTTTATTATTAATCGGCACATTGCGGTGGGCAGGAGCGATTAGCAGAAGCGTGAAAGGCAGAATTTTTAAAGGACAACGCACGTTCACAAACAAAATTGATAACTTTGCAAAAAATATGTTGATTTTATTTGCTCCATGGGCATCCTTTTCCAATCACATATGGATATTATAGTGCCTGCGCTAATTTGTCAGGCACTTTGTATGATCGGCTTTCCATAGTTTGACACCTCCTGTGACTTTTCTGCATTTTTGTTCAAGTTATCTCCAGTTGCTTATTTTTTTATGTTGCGGTATCTATTCTTAGGACAGAAATGCTGTAGTCACATATACGATTCGAATGTTTCTGAGTTATGAATTTGCTAAAATATAGTTTATTCTGTTTGTGTACTGTTCCAGTTTTCCCCCCGAAAAGGTGTACCAAAGAGGTTCTCTAAAAGTAACCGGTTGGTTTTTGTAATCTAAACTTGGTTTTAGTGACACTGTCTCTTATCTCATTCGGCAGATTGCCAATCAGGTTTTCTTGTCAGGTTTACTTAGTTTAAGTCTGACGAGGGCTTCGTGGGTCAAATTGAAAGCACTATGTATAAAATAAAATGTTTATGTATGCTATATGTGCAAAACTTCAAAATATATATTAATGATTTTATTATGTGTGTTCATGCTATATGTGTGTGTAATGTACAGATCTGAATTAAGTCCAAGCTCTATACTCCATAACAAATATTACACACATCAATCATAACACCAATATAAAGAGAATTCAACGTGCTTATGAACAATAAATAAGTTATACGCTGTCTTTTAAAGCCTTTATAACGAATTGGAAAAATTAAGGAAATTATTTCTCTTTAAAAATCCAACCATATGCCAAATTATAAAACTGTAGAGCCTTACCATATGTGATATTTGCTTGTCCTGAATAGGTTGACAGCAAACGTTAGATTTTAGTAAAGAGAATGTTGTTGACATTTTATCATATTTGTAACTTTACAAAATAGAGACAATGTTTTTGTATTGATAGAATTTCATTTTTTTTTTTATACAAATAAGAGTTTGGAAAACTTATTGCTAAAATTAGCACCTGACTCTGGTGCAGAAGTGACAACACGTGTAGATCAGATCAGGAAAATGTTGCTTCTCATATGCACATAAAGCTCTTCTTAACACTAATTATTCCATGACAACTGCCTTAATTTCCACTGCGTTAATTTTGCTCCCAAACGACACAGGGGATGTTTTGATTTATTTCAAGTACGACTTTACAGAACTGCATACAGAAATACAGAAACCCTTCTACATATGTTTTCCCACTTTCTTTTCTGTCTTTTTATATATTGTCCTCTCTTGATGAGATATACAATATTTGCTTTTTCCCCGGTTTTAAAAACGATACCCTCCTTAACTGAATATATATATATATATATATATATATATATATATATATATATATATATATATATATATATATATATATAGTTTTTCTTAAAGAATACATTGCTTTTTATGCAACTGGTACAGTATTTATTGTATTTTCGGGTTTTTCAAACTTATGGGTTTTCTTTGCAGACATAAAAGGTATTTGCGAAAGGAAGAAATTGTATTACATGACTTATACTAATACTATACGCATGAATGTTGAGTAACAGTTGATTAAGACTGTATCCTTTCAACAGTTATATACACCTGCATCTGACATTCTTTGTTAATTAAAGGACTATGAACATACTATATACATGAACTATGGACTGAGAACTGAGGACGCTTCAAGCGACAACACGAATAGTTGACGAAAGTACCCACTTCTAGACGTGTTATAGTCCCAAGCCGTGATATGTAGCCTGACGTTATTTCCCAGACGCCAAAAAGTACTTCGGGATAAATAAAAAAAAAACCACATTCTCAATGTCTCGCCTTATGAACAACGGATTTTAAACCAGTGACAATATCGTATACTCCTGTAACACTTTAGACGAATAATAGTTTTAGGTCTCGAAACAGGGTCATATATATCTTTGTACTATTCTTCCAGTTCCTTCATCGATTTCTTCCAAAGTGGGAAGGAGACCTTTGGTAGCCTCTGTAACTCTTTCGGTAGCCTTTCGGAGATATATCTTACTTACCTCTAGTCGCTCTTGAGCTAATCCAGCTGGATAAGATTCTATTATTGATATAAAAATGATTAAATTACTCACATTACAGCAGTAGAGACGGTGCGACCTCAACGAAACAGCCTATAGGTAAACGAACGCACATGCAAAATTCGAGAAACACTAACGACAAAAGTAAGATAACAAAATAAAATAAACTAACCCAATTAGAGAAACTTTCAGTCAGTTAGAGACGTTGGTTTGGCGTTATCGACCTTGTATTGCTCATGTTTGTAGGAAGCTTTTTTTTTTTCAAAATTGTCGTTCCAGTAAAAGATATGTTTACTCTTTCTGCTGCTTGACATTTTCCTTTCTTCTTTATGCAAACTCGTATGAAGCAGTCGTATGCTTGCTTGCTCGAGTGGTATGCCATTCAAGAATCAATAACGTATCGTAGAATATCCAAATATGGTATAGCAAGCCGTATTTGGAATACAAATTACCGTGTGAATCAAGTGTTATCTGTCATGACTGATAAAGTACGGTTTGTGTAAATATACCAATTGTATTGTATCATATACGGGATCAATTACTAATTCATAAGCCAAACTTCTTGAAAATTATTACTCAAGTTTGCTAATAGATTTTGACTCAGTTATTCATTTTGACTTGACATGGCTTTTATTTGTTCTTGTGCAAGGTATAATATGACTTGTTTGTATCGAACGCGTTGAGGTTACGTAGCTTGTGTGAATCAGTCACTTCAATCCATTGACTGGCTGCATCTTCCGCTTGGTCATTTACGTTCCTTTTGTCTGTCAAACAATTTTAACACTTCACACTAACACGGAGAAAGTAAAAATATTTTCCCGAACATATGCGTTTTTATAATTTGTACTTGTAACCATGTCTTCAGTTTAATTTATATCAGCATTTTCCCTATTCAACGCAAAAGCTAATTTTTAATGCTTTTTCGGGGCAGAGAAACTTACGTAAAACGAAGAATTTTACGTATCATTACAGTTGTTGTAAAGGAGTATACAAACTTTGAAAGTCATATAAATACATCAAGAATGGACTTGATTTCGACTGCTTTGGCCTCGGTGAATGCCATTTTTCTGGGTTGATAAATCCCTTTACCAACCTCATGAAAAGTCAATAAGAAAAACCGTGGATAGTGACTAATTTTCAAAATTTGAGAGTAGTGCTTTTCTAATATCATTCGATCGTACAATAAACAACCTACACGTGCTAATGTGCCGTAAAAAGAACAGACAAATATATCGTGTGATGATTCTTTTTCGCTCACCAGTTCAGTTTAATTTTTGTAGCATATAAAGTTTTCTTGTATAATGTCTTTATATGCAGCGTATTATCCCAAGAAACCATCTACAAATTAAACCAAATTAAGCCCTAAGTTCACAGTGGGCAAAATGTCAAGAATATGTTTCGAGCTAATTGTATGTATTATATTCAACATGTATCTCAATATTCTTATCGCGCACGATAATTTATCAAAGTACACATATGACAAATATTGTTTATCGTTTGT
The DNA here is from genome assembly GCA_030141615.1 of Unio pictorum. NCBI lineage: Eukaryota > Metazoa > Mollusca > Bivalvia > Unionida > Unionidae > Unio > Unio pictorum. The sequence continues at coordinate 978,738 of JARLTB010000221.1, read as the reverse complement.
TTTATGTTCATACGGGCACACTCGAATAGTAAATGAGGACGAGTTGTCTGAGAGTAGAGTTTTGAAAGATAAATTTGTGTGTACATCCATTCCCCCGTTATTTTATTAATAGTTCGCGCTGGCACAGCTCTCAATCGAAATTAAGTAAGCATGCTTAGCTCGTCATAATGGACAACAGAAATATTATAAATTTACATTCAGATATAATAATAATAATAATAATAATAATAATAATAATAATGAGGACTTTGTATAGCGCATAAGCTTTAGAAGCTCTAAGCGCTTTACAGCATATATAATGATATGACAACAACAAAATAACCCCAAGACAAACAAACTACAAACACCATGAAATTAGAAAACATAAAAACATGCTGAAAATAGTTAAAGTAGAAAACATTATTAGGTATTTAAGTTTGTTCTTGCAATCATAAAAGGTGAGTTTTAAGAGCACTCTTCAAAGGGATCACTGTGCATTTGTGTCTAATTTCGATGGGCAATTCATTCCCTCGTTATTTTATTAATATTTCGAGCTGGCACAACTCTCAATCGAAATTAAGTAAGCATAATGGACAATAGAAAATATTTTTAAAAAATACATGCAGATCAAATTTTTTAATAGTAATAATAATAATAATAATAATAATAATAATAATAATAATAATAATAATAATTAGAAGGACTTTGTATAAAGCATAGCCTTTATACGCTCTAAGCACTTTAGAGCATATATAGTGATATGACTACACAAAAAAGACCCCAAAACAACAAAAAACAAACAACAAACACCATGAAATTAGAAAACATAAAAACATGTTAAAAATATTTAAAGGAGGAAACATTATTAGGTCTTTAGGTTTGTTCTTGCAGTCGAAAAAGGTGAGTTTTAAGAGCACTCTTGAAAGGGATCACTGTGTCCTTCTGTCTAAATTCCATGTTCAATACGTCCCTGAGCCCTGATATGCAGAATAACGTTGTCCATGTGACTTCGCTTTCATAGTGGGAATAATGAGTATATATACGATTTTCAGAGTAGGAGCGTAAGATTTTTGCTGGTATATACACATGGGTGAGGCCAGATAGGTATGTTAGAATGGACTCCGTCAGTGAAACATAGCATAAAGTACAAATTTTGTGTTTGAGGAGGTCTGGATCGAATGTATAGCCAGTGTATGATACGGAGCAGCGAGGAGGTATGCTATGATCGTGGTACTCTAAGGATGATCCGATCAGCTGTGTTTTGAACTTTTTCAATTTTCTGGAGTAGATATTGAAGCAAACCAGATAGTTATGAGTTACAGTAGTAAAGTTGGAACAAGCAAACTGACTTTCGTGTATTTAGAAAAAAAAAACAACAAGATAGAGCTAAATTTTAAAATGAAAATAACGTTCGAGTAAGTGACATTTATTTTTAGAAATGTAAATTATTTTAAAGATTCTGATAAATATAAATTGAAGTCGAAGACTGCAGACGGTACGAAAATTTCTGTTCAAATGGGCTCTTTTAATTGCTTGTAGATTATCGGTAGCAGCTGCGTATGAAATGGGTGGTTTCGTGATATACCTGAACTAAATTTACATTACAATCCATGAAAGCACTGCAAAAAGAAAGCAAGTATACCAACAATGTCCGGCGTTTAGCTTGTATGGCCTAAACTGGAAGCGTAACACACTGTCAAGTGTGTGTGTGTCTTGAGTTAAATTACACACGCTTCTTGCAAACAACATAATAAATTTCTTTTTCTAACAATATTTTTTGCCGACATTCGTATTTATCTATATTGAAACATTGCACTTTCCTGGGTTATATTTTAGAAGATCATCACTTGCCCTTGATGAAAACGATACACATTTCCTTTTAAGACTTTCAGTCAAATTAACTTAATAGATTTTTCTCATTTTTCGAAACGTTTTTAGGCACGACGAAATGATTATCTGGCTTTGACACAGTTTATTAATTGCGTTAATTCCGTCAAGAGAGTGCAGGTTTATCCATTTATCCCATCAGAATTTTTCTTGGATATTTTTGTTTAAAATAGAACAAGAATAAACAATTGTATTAGGTCTAGTAGACGTTTTTCTTCAATGGTCATTATAACAAATAAAACAACACCCCCTTCCCACCTCCCCAACCCAACTGAATCTGCAGACATAATAATGTGTCCACGTGCCATGGCAGCAGATATAACTCGGAAGTATAGTTGTGTCGGAAATAAGACAACAACTATCCAGTTCAGCATAGATTTATCCATATGTCCGTCCTTCGGTCTCATACACTCATTTCAGTAAATTTTTCACTGAAGCTATATTTCTTCCCAATTTGGAGAAAGTTTTCACTCAATTTTATCAGAGTTATCTCCCATTGACTTCGAAGTTTGTTTACTCTTTAATTTTCTGTAATTACTGTATCGATTGGAAAAGAAATTGGTGTCGAACTTAATATAAATACGGCTTGATTCATATTCGATGAATCTGGTTGAATTTGGACCTGTGTTTGACTTAAAGTTTGTCTTCGCATTTGAAACTACGGTTCCTTGAGCTATACTACCTTTGATTAAGATATCGTGCCCTCTGACGTCAATTCCACTTTATCGTTTCATTGTGTCCTCGGGACTCAATTCAACTTCATCATTTCGTTGTCCGTCTCGGCCGATGAAAAAGGTAATTAAAAACTCTATGATCTTTATTTTCAGAAAATAAATCTAAAATGTTTGTTGTTAATTTGCTTTAGATAATTTATTTTAAAAAATATTATGATATTGCCGATTCATAACAAAGACTAATAAAAATAGTACTAGCAGCTACCTCACTTGGCGTTCAGCATTAAGTGGTTACTGTTAGGACTGGGGGGCCTGGTGTCAGGATAATGTGACCCCCCCCAATCTGTGTTGCTACTGATGGAATATCATCAGGGGTGTAGGGCTGATTTATCGACCCAGCTACATGGCTGCGGCATTATGCTCCAGAGCTAGACGTGGCTATAAACTGCCACACTACAGACATCGTTGCGATATGAGTGATTTTTAAAAAAAATTAAAGCTACGTTAAAAATTAAAGTCACACCCACGAACAGACAGACACCCACACCAACAGACACTTATGCTTTGTACGTTTCACTACCTTATGACATGTCAGTAATACACCAGTCCATCCATCCATCCACCCTTCTATTCATTAATCCGTTCATGTCATGCAGTCCGATAATAGGAAGTTTTTTAGGTTAGACAGGCACAAACAATTTATGCATGTATAATAAACTTAGGAAACTCTCATTGCTTCAGTTAAAAGACTTGTGATCCAAAACTGACATAATTAGTTTTTTTTTTTTAAAAACTATTATTATATATTATTTAGGACAAAATCTTCATCGAAATTCATTACGAGACACGGGTGTTTTTTGCTTTTGCTATAAATTCACGTGATGAGATTGGCCTAAGGTGCTAATTTTCAGATTATAAGTTTGCTTTTATGGTATGCAAATCCCTACACGTCACATAATTTATAGTGTTATGTAAATATATACATATGGAACCGTTGCGTGTTAACGGGTAATTACTACTGTGGTTTTTCAGTATTTCGTAGCATTGCCACTGGAATTCAAAACTTCCAAAACTCTCTTGGGAATGTTGTTGTAGAAAGCTACAGTATAGATGGTAGTGATGTGTGGTTAAATTGCCTGTATATCAACTATGATATCACTGAGGAATCAAATTATAGGTTTGAACTTCCGATTCTGATTTCAGTATATACCACACTTTTCACTCATGTTAATGTCAGATTATCATGAACATTCGAAATTACCCATGTTATGCTTCATAAGGCCTTGTGGTGTGCGTTGTCATGTTGAAATATGAAAATGTGAAATCTTTTGAGACAACAAAACACGAAATGCTTGTCTATGTACCCACACTATGGTGCGTGCGTAAAAACCTCGGTAGCCATAATAAATATTCAAACTTTTTATTCGTAAATATTTTTAAGTTTGGAAAGTGTTCCGGTCTTTCAATAGTATCATCTTGATATGTTCTCGAAATCATGCAGACCTGATGGATTACCAAAATATTTTTATAGTATTCATAACTTACGCAGGGGGGGGGGGAGAGAAAAAGGATGCTGTGGAGTGAGAAGCATTTGTTGTTGGAAAAATACGTAGACATTATAATACAACAACAGGAAGAATAACGACAACAATGGCCGAAAACCCGAATCAGCTTAGGCTAATCGTAAAGGATGTAAGCTGTTTGTTGTACGTGTTATCTTTTGCATACATCATATATTAAATTAAGTTTACACAGATAATTTTACTGAAAACAATTCCTAAAATATAAGCCTTACAGCTATTTACTAAGGTCGGATATAAGCCGTACAGCTATTTACTAAGGCAGAATATAAGCCGTACATCTTTTTACTAACGTCGAATATAAACAGTATAGTTATTTACTAATGTTGAATATAAACAGTACAGCTCTTTACTAATTTTGAATACAAACCGTACAGCTATTTAGTAACGTTGATTATAAGCCGTACAGCTGTTTACTAACGTTGATTATAAGCCGTGGCTCAGTTTTGGAATAATTGTGGTAGTACATTTGTTTTCCAATATGATTCGACCGTGTAATCCCCTTTATCATATTATTGTAGTTTTATTTTATTAATATATTTTGATAATTATGATATATGACATCGGGGACGAATGTCATTTGCTATTCGGTTGTTCCAAATTTCACAAAGAAAGAAAATATTCCCCAAACCCTACTATTACCGTGAATCTGCTATCGCAAGATTACAAACCCTTTTTGCAACCACTTTTCAAAAATCTTCTCAGTATTGCTACTCTGACAACGAATTCATTAATATCATAAACTATGTTCTTTTTGTGGAAGTGGAAATACTTCATAATGATATTCTATATTTTTTAAATTTTTAAATATTTGTACATTCCAGGAGCAGCAGAGAAGGTGAACAGATTGAATCGAAACGTCACTCTTTTTAATGACCAAATCGACTAATGGTGACTAACATAGAAGTCAGTTCAATGACTACACCTAGATTGACCCAAACAATTGTTGTAGTCGACCCTCTCTGTTACTCTCTCCATCTGTTAAATTGTCAATATGAGGATAGAAAAATATTGTATATAAATCAAACAAAATTAATAATTCAGACAAACGATCAATCTGAGACTTTTTTGAACTTCGAGTAATATTCTTCCTCGGTTGGAGGGGTTTCTTTTCTAGGTATCAATACCCCTTCTTCGATCCTACAACGGTAATACGCCATAAAATTTCTGTATTTATCTCCACCACATTCATTACAAATCCGATATTGTCCTCGAACGCCAATGTCGAGGGGCAGCATGTCGTTTCTTTGATAGGATATATTTATGTTTCTTGTAGTATTCTCCACATTTTTTATTACATTTATCTGTGCTTCCTTGACGCAGCCATGTACAAATTTTCATATATCAAATAGAATCTATTTAATTTAGTTAGAGGATATCGTTATTTTGTCAATCTGACAAGGGTGCACCCTCTCTGCTGCTACAAATTAGCCAAATATTTGATCGATACCTACACGATATCTTGTCCTGGGATCATGCAGATTTATTGTTATAAAACCATACGGTGTTGCTTGCGCACGTGAAAAGAAATTTTTGAATTTATTTATATCCATATCCCCGCTACACCAGGTCTGATGAATATTTCCTAGCGTGTGTGTATCAATTCTATTAAATACAGCTAAAATATTACAATTATCTCTGATTACTTTCGGAATTTGTGTATACCGCTGAGTTACATAAATAACATCAGTATTTTTATGTCTTCCTCGAGAAAATATTCTTGTCGGATTTGATTGTTTATCTAGCATTACGTCATCATACACAACTAAATTATTAACGAATCCATCAAGATCATCGACAGATGGTGCTTCATCAATGTCAGTTATAAAATCAATAATATCATCATTGCTCAGCAATCGTGCGTTTTCATTAAATTCCTTAAGTACTTCGTAACATTTCTGATCATTTACAGATGGTGTACTAAATACAATTTATTCCATTGCAACCATCTCATTATCAAATTAAGTAATAACTGTGTTTTACCAGATCCAGACGGGCCTATTAGTATCTTTCTGATCGAATTTGGTAACGCTGGATGATGTTGTACCTGTTCTCGTTTTCGTGTCGCTGAAAAATCAATTACATCCATGGCATAATATTATATCATGGATTTATATTGTTTACGCTGTAAAGTTAAAACTCCAACTACTGATTTATCTACGGTTACAAAAAAAAAAGAATAGCATACAGTGGAAAATGTTCCGTATGTTGCAGAAAGAAATTTTCCTTTTTACCCCAAAAAAGACCGCTGCTGACATTGCAACATTAATGTCAAAATTTCCAGGAACTCCGTGGGCTAAATATCCCGGAGAAAAACATCTTCCAGGATATAATTACTGCGGTCCTGGCACTCGACTTGATATAATAATAATAAATAATGAGGATTTTGTATAGCGCCTAATCTTTAAAAGCTCTAAGCGCTTTACACCATCAATAATGATATGACTACACTACAGAACAACAAATGACAAAAACAATGAAATTGGAAAACATAAAAACATGCTGAAAATATATAAGATACAAAACATGATTACGTTGCTAATATCAGACTTGATGAACAAGATCAACCAAAATCCGGTGAATATCCGGTAAATGCAATCGATAAAACGTGTCACGTTCATGATGTAGCTTATAAAAGTAAAGATCTATAACAACGACATATCGCAGATGTGAAATTGATTCATGCATTAAATTCCATAAGAAATAAAAATCTCAACGAAGGATTAGCCAATTGGTTAGTAAAATCGGCGATGAAAACCAAATTAACAATAGGTGCAGGGTAATTAATTATAATGGAAACACTTTATTATAGCCCAAGAGGATACTGGAAAGGAAGAGCAGCAATCGATAAACTCGCTAATGCAGCAAATGTCACACGTTCTACCGCCGCAACGTGGTTAGCACGCCAAGCAATATGGCATATTTACCTAACACCGCCTAAACGAATCATGTACGCACATTTTGATGTTAATGTTCCTAATGAAGTTCATCAGGCTGATATTCTGTTTTTACCTCATGATCGTATACGTAGAGTAACATTTAAATACGCATTAACCGTTGTTGATGTTGCAAGTAGATATAAAAAGCATAACCATTATCAACTAAAACAGCTACCGAAGTTGCATCTGCCTTTGAAGGAATTTATCGACGAGGACCCTTGCGATGGCCACAACTATTACAAGTTGATCCTGGCAAAAAATTTCTTGGTGCAGTATCATAATTAATGAAGCGACATAATGTTAAAATACGACAAGGACATACAGAAATTCATCGTGATCAAGCGATCGTAGAACGACTTAATAGAACACTTGCTGAACGATTATTTGGATATCAATACGCGAAGGAATTAATTCAGGATACAAGATCTCGTGAATGAGTTGCAAGATTACCAAGTGTGATAGCTGTATTAAACAATGAGGTTACTCGAACAACTGCCATGAAACCTATTAATGCGATTACAAGGAAATATATACCAATACAGCATAATGTTTCACCGCAGCCAATATTAGGTAATGTCATCGTAAGATATTTGTACGAACGGGGTGAACTTGAATGGGGATAAAAGAGCAACAGATCCTATTTCGAGTATTACTACACACAAGATATCCAGCGTAGTTCGATGCACAGGTAGACCTGCAATCTACAGATTAGATTCAACTCGTCCTCAACGTGGATTTACACATGAACAATTACAGGTAATTCCCGAGGATACACAATTACCACCACATTCACTTAACTAGCACCTCTACGCCAATTACATTCAAGACAAGTTAACATCGCATTATCACGTGTATGACCAAGACTGTTATCTTTTCTATCTACGGTAAATTGTCTAGGACTTTTACTCCAGTATTGCCACGGCATTATACAATTACAGCTTGCACGTGATTATCATGTTGTTGTTTCAATGTTATGATAAATTGCACGTCAAGATCGAAGTCGCGTTTATTTTTTTTTATCACATTGTTTATAGCAATCTAATTTTTTCTTACTATATCATTGTCAACATTGCCAGTGGTTTCTGACGCATCCACGACGATCCTACGTAGCTGAGATATTTTCCTGACGCAAGACACCGCAAGATACACTAAATTCGACCACTCGATATAATCGTCCACAATCCAGACAACTGTATCAGAAATATTTAATCCTTGAGATGAATGTATTGTCATTGCGTATCCTAGCGTTCAATCTGATAACGCGCTATCAAAAACATTGGCATCAACTAAAACAATATCATTGAAAACGATATTTTTTTTCTCCGTCTGTCCTGGTATGTCAACGAGAATATTCTGTTGTCGCGTATCTGCTGGGCGATAACATAATGTTACCGGCAACTCTGCGAATTTTTCTTCATGTAGCATAAATAATCTTTGTTGAAGTGTGTCAAGAACTAGCTTTCTACTTGCAACTATCAGATCATTTAGTCTCCACGTATCCCAAAAGTCGTTCAAAGAGGTTTCTGAAATTATATTACGCATTACTTCACATTGAATTTTATTCGGATGTAATCTGATTGTTTAAACTCCCTCAATGTTGAATCAAGTGCTCTATGGTCGTCAGTTATTTCTTCGTAATAGTCAACTGATCTCTTTAGCCATTCGTGTGGAGACGGTCCAACAAAGGGTGGTGGTTGACCATGATCGCCACATATTATTACAGCGGTGCTTTCGTCAACAACCAATTAAGAAATATTTTTAGATTTTCCAGCGATACAGTACATAATTCATCTCAAACTATGATCTTCGAAATATATTTATCTCCCATTCGATCAGGAGTCCATGCGTCTCCGCTCCATCGGAAAAAGCTGTGATAAGTACTTGATTGTGTTCCTCGTTGGGTCATTTCTCGCGCAAGTCTGTTTATAGGTGTCAAATCGGTCATATCTGAATTCTGAAATAGTTTAATCGCACGTGTCGTCTTTCCTGATCCTCCAGGTCCATTGAGATAAATCGTTTTGTATCTAGCTACGGGATTATATATTGATGGTGCAGACGATGGTTTTAATATCTGATTATTTCTACGGTAAATATCTTTGATTGGAACATCGACTGATTCAGAATAATCGTGTATATTTTCTTTTTTTATTCTCCACTCACCCCATGGTGCATGATTGATGATATTTAGTTGGTCTAGCAATCTTGAATATTTTGTACTGATATAAAACAAATCGGTAGCTAGTCTGACAGCAAACTCTGGAATTTTATTTATCATCGATAACAGATTAATCGAAACGTACGCGAGCATCGAAGATCTTAAATGGGCATACTGCGTTGATTCACCGTCAATATAACTTACAATTGTACCTAACTTAGTTCCATTTGATAAGAAAGCTGTATCCCGAGTTCTAAATGTATTTCTTTTGGTGTTATCAGCGATTATAAAATTTAATTCAGCATCGTCCCTGATCAATCTTGTACAATGTCGTTTATGATCGTATGATCCTCCTTAGGTAAATTTACCTATTATTTTCCTGCCAAGATCCCTTGCAATTTTATTTTCAAAGTCGGTTTTATCAGGATTTTCTTCATCAGAATATTTCTTTTGTTGTAGTAACCAAACTTCGGTCTGCATTCGGTATGATATAATCGCTTCACTGACAGTTAACGTCAACATTAAACAATCAAGCATATATCGTAACAGTACTATTGGAGTCCACTTCTTTTCTGAAAAATGTCTACGGAACCAAACATAACAAATCGGATGAAGATTTTCTGTAAACTCGAATGATTCGATACAAGCGAATCCAGTAATATCAAAATTAGGTAATGGTCCATTTATTAATAATCGCGTCATCTCGTGTGTCGGGTGACCGAATCTTTTAAAATACCCAGAACACTCTCCGTATCCCATAAAACCTCCAGGATAACATGCAACCATATCAACCGACATAACATCTTTACGCGAGTATTTTGGGTTCCACAGTCCACCGTGACCATATTTAACACAACTTAATATTATATCATCAAGAGTTGGTTTCCAGGAATTTATCTCTCTAGCAAAATGAGCTGAAACTGATGGAACAGTAAAAGATTCACCGAGTAATTTTTCGTCAGGGGTATATTTCTCATTTTCTCGTTGAGGGATTCTGTTCGATAAATATCACCATTTGGTCTTAAAAACTGATCGGATTCATCTTCAGAACTAAATAAGCACACGGATACAGGATCATTTTTACTTATTTCGTTAATAAAGTCAAACATATCACCGTTATAGAATTTAACCGTCCTCGTGCGTGGAAATACTGTTACTGCATTAGTCCACGCATGCGCATTATGAACAACAATTTCGATTGAAGCTCCCTTTGATTTATATTTCGATTCGTATAAGATCTCTCCTGTTATCGTTTTTACTGTTACAGGAAATTTTAATTTCATCCCTAGTTCAGCAACATCTTTGATAGATGCACCGGTATCTTTGACTATTTCTGCCCAGGAATTTATTATCTTACGTCGGTTATCCGTTAACCCCTTCCCACGAGTCGAGACGGTGAAATGTTCTCTTATTCCTTCGGCCACACAATTTATCTTCGAGAATTTCATCGGCTTCAGATTATCTATGTTGGGTTTCTCAAGAGGATGTATCCCATAGATAACCGCTGTTACAGAATAAAACTTTCGTAATATAGTTTATCAATACCGGTCAACATCCCTGGCTTGGAACCTTTAATCAGTATTTCAGTGTTTTCGTTATGAAGGACAGGATCACGTTTATCACGAATAATTCAATTGTTTGTATCTGTACGATAAATTATATTTTAAAATATATTTTGTATCGTCAAGGTAGTTAATGATCAACGCTGCTCGTTTGTCGTTCATCGTAGCATCTATATTTTTGAATCTATATTTTTAGTGTCACTTATAATCTTAAACGTCAACCAGACATGAGATGCTTCATTTTTCTGAAATTGTTTTTGGCGTCATGTATTTTATTGATCAAGATTTTATCTGTCAGATCAACCAGGTCTCTCATCGGCACAGCGAATATTCTGTCAAGATTACATTTTTTAATCTTAGAAAGCACGATATTGGATAATCTATCGAATTCCCCCATCATTATAGTTAAAACAAGCATTTAAATTAAAAAATATTACATATATATAATGATGAAAACAATGAATCTCTGCAAGTGGTTGATGATCGGCTCTGTTACTCCTTGCAACTGATCTTGCGTGAACGAATTCTGCGGCATCCACTCGCAACATGTCCGAGATGGAAGTCTAGGACCAAAACAGTGTTTACAATGTGGTGTTGGAGTACTAGAAAAAACACGCTTGTGTGTGCAATGTGGTGGTAAAAGATACAAAGAACTGAAACGATATTATGATTTTTTTAAATGATAGCGACAGGATTATAAAAAACCAGGAAGATTATCTGAATAGATTTCAAAGTAAAGATTAAGGCAAATAATGATTTAAACAAAAGATATTTATATATAATGGAGCGAAAGGAATTTATGAGACATCCTATCATAACAAACTACGAAGCAAATCGTGATGGTGTTATCAGACACTGTATACGTAAAAAACCAGTCGGTTTTGTTGTTAACACTGGTTACCTCATGTTCGGTTTTGGGAAAAAACCATATCTCTGTGATAGGTTCGTCTACGAATGTTTCCGTTGGGTGATCGAAGACGGTCTTGTAGTAGACCATATAAATTAAATTCTAATCCGACAAATAACTCCTTGGATAATCTGAGAGTTATCACGCAAAAAGTCAAAATTCTGTATGTGGTAATACTGGAAAGTATGAAAGAACAGTTCTAATGAGGGCGATTAAATCTATCAACACTAAGACTGACGAAGAAATAATATTCCCATCAATATATTCAGCTGGGAAATTTTTTGATATTCACACACGTTCGGTCAATTTGTCGCAGAAAATAATTGTAATACAACATTTAAAAAATAATATAAACAAAAAATTATATTTCAATGCTGTTGAAGGGAGACTGTCTCCCTGTAGTTATGTTGCTTATATTACTTTACTATTTATTTAATATATTTATTTTTTGTGTGGATATTTTTTTCAGTAAAATATTTTATGATGTTGAGCATTACAAAAAGGTGCCATCTCTCTCCATTTATATATTACTGAATTGTTAATGAACTGAAAAATGGGAGATAACTCCATATTACATATTTCTCCGTAGATCGTGATTTATTTTGTCCATGTAAATAACTAATTAACTAGCTACGGCGTAACTAATATCAGTGAAGCAACATAATCAGATAATAGTTTCAAATTAGTAGAAAACAATTTATTGTTTCTCGCTTACAAACAGAATCGAAGCAGAAATGACATCACGCTAGCGTATAATTGTTACGTGCTTAGGCTCGAATAAGCAGCAACACAGAAAGAGTGAAAACTAACAAGCTTGTATAACTTGAACAATTAATTTATTAAGTACAATTATTTTCATAAAAGAAATAAACTTACGGTTTTAGAGAATCAAATCCAACATTAATCCAATATAGAATTCACAAAAATAATCCACTAATGGAATCGCAAGAGTCCTGATAAATAAATGTTCTAATAGTTCCAGGTTCGAATCTTGACGATGTAATCCAAAATGGCTGACGATGTCACGTGATGCAGTTCTTGTTTTATTATCATCCAAATGAATTATGAGCACATGTTTTCTCCTCCAAATAGATAAATAAATCTTATTTCTTCAATGAATTGACACAATGTCCAGAACAAAATAATTATAATTATAACCCAAACATGAATACATATCTGTTAACTTTTAAAGCCCAAAATTCTACTGAACTGTTCTATCCCAAACAACAGTCTATATAACTGCTTTTCTTAAGTAAATAAGTGATCACGCTATTTTCTAGAAATTGATAGAAATTCATGGAAGGTCACAGAAAGAGACTACCTTCAGCAAGTCACGTACTAAAAGAATGATCTAGAAGAAAAACCATCCCCAATAACTAAAAATATAAAGATGTCCTTGAAATTAACCAATTGTTTTAAAGACCTGTTTATCAATCTGAAGCAAGGTTAGATAATGAGGTAAACAAGCCAAGGTCAGCCTGTTTACAACTAGAGTCTAGGTCAGCCTGAAATTTATAGAAAAAATCTCCCAATTAATGAATATTGAACCCTAAATGACAAATTTGGATTTAACAATTAAAAAATAAATAATTTAAATCCAATAGCCGTAACAATAATGCAAAACGTTATTTTTAGATTTGTACGACATACATCTATTCAGACTTGAATTTATCAGAAAAAACCCACGTTCTGTTTTTAAATATATAATATCTGTGAAATATAGTGGTGTGTTGATTGTCTATTCTATTCAGATAGCTATATATTATATATGTACAAATATAATTGTGTTGATTATCTTGTTCTCCGTAGACAGCTATATCTTATATTGAAACTGTTTGTAAAAATATAATCATGTTGACTGTCTTGTTCTATGTAGACAACTATATATTATAGTCAAATTGTTTATAAAAATATATGATGTCTGTGAAAATATATACAATTATGTTTAGAAATTCTGTTCTTTATATATATATATATATATATATATATATATATATATATATATATATATATATATATATATATATATATATATATATATATATATATACATATATATATATATATGGAATCGTGTAAAACTCTGGTTCTGGCGGCAGTGGCTCGAATCTCGCAACGGACATTTGTCTATCGGTACCGATTTAAATGGTTTTCTTGTACAGTAGAGGCGGGTGAGTGGGTGGTTCAGGACCTCAGAAATTCAACATTTACTCACCCGGGTTTGATATCGGGTGTGTGTGCATGTACATAATCTGTAGAGAGGTCATCGTAATTCGTATTATATTAATGTTGTGTTTTTCATGTGCCTTGAACCTGCTAGGATACGGTGGTACCCTTGGGGTTCAAAGGTTGTGTTGTCCTTAATTAAGATTATATGTTTCATGTACCTTAAACCTGCTAGGACACGGTGGTGAAGTAGGAGTTAAAGGTTGTGTTGTCCTTAATATGCCTTGAACCTGCTAGAACACGGTGGAGAACTAGGGTTTAAAGGTCAAAAATTTAAATTTTTTTAAAATATATATGAAAATATTAAAGCTATAATACCTGTAGTAAAAAAATGAAAAAAATGAAAATATCAATATACAACTCGATCCCAAAAAAATAATTTGTGATTTCGATTCAATCCAGCAAAGAAATCTTGAAAGTGTTTATACACTATCAAATGAGTATAGGCTGATAATGAACATACTGTCTATAATGTTCCGGTCCTTATCAATGGTAAAAGATACAGATGTAGGTAAGTATTGTACCACATTCCATCGCAGTAGAAAATATTAAATCAAAACTGTCTCACGAATATGAAACGTACAAAATTAGCAACACACGCGTGAGACAACTAAAAAAGATTATAAATGAAAACGCTGTTACCGATGGCAGCTTGGATTAATTCCTCTACAGTTCTGTTGTTTTATTCTGTTATAATATTTTTCTTTTATTCTGTTATAATATTTATTTTATTCTGTGATAAATTTTATTTTTATTCTGTTATAATATTTTTTATTATGTCATAATATCTTTTTTATTCTGTTATAATATTTTTTTCTGTTGTAATATTTTTTTAAATTCTGTTATAATATTTTTTTATTCTGTTATAATCATTTTTTAAAATCAGATTTTAAATTTTGATGAAATTTCATTCTTTTTTTACCCAATTTAGTCGAAATATAGAAAAATCTATCAAATTTGTAATATTTGTAGGATGAAACCCCGAGCCATTCTCTAGATGACTGATCGTTAAATCATTAAATTTGCCATGTTTTGCTCATAAATCAACTAAAATCGGATATATTTCTACGAAAATATACAAAACAAATACACCAAGAAAGGATGAACTTAACGATTTATCAATAACTCATATAGAGAATTGCTGGGGTTTTTGCCCTACAAAAATCAGAAATCTGACAGATTTTCTACGATAAAATTGACTAAAATGGATATAAAAGATGAAATTTCATCAAATCTGTAAAGAAATATTGTTTTACTGAAATCAGATTTTTATTCAGAACTATATAATAATTTTTTAAGTTCATCAAGTTTAACGCAGTGATGCGCGTAGTTTATAATCTGATCTCGGTCACACGTGATCATATAAATATGTTCTCGCCGCAATCCATCTAACTGTTCTTGCGTCAGTAAAAAAATCTTTGTTACCGAACTCATCGATGACTATATCAACGATGTTGAATGAAGACTGTGTCAATATTAATTTGATTGCATTTCAAAGTGCTTCCTTGTCGTGTATAAAAACCTTTACGTGCTGGTACATATGTAATATTTATCTGATTAACTCGTGAATCAAGATAAAAAGATCGTTTACGATAAAAATCTTAAGATTTCACATTGAGATTTATCAGTAAAACCTCGCCACGTAAATCAATCAAGTGTCCACTCTGGTCGGTGAGTTTAAAATTAATTCTTGACAAGTACTGATTATATGTGTGTAGATACACCAGATTGATTGATTCTTGCACGATCAAGGATTCAGGAGGAACCCTTGAAGTAAATGTGTAAAGAACGTATCCTTGTTGAGCTTGATTTGATATCCCAAGATCTGTTTGATAACTACCATCTATTACATCACATACAAGATTGACTGCAATCGTTGAGGTTATATTTACAATCTCAGGTGAAATATGTCTGCCTTCAGCATCTGTATTATTGTTAAATCTGAGAACATCATCAGGATGTGGTGGAGTTTCATCAGGCCATCCTAGAACAGTTTTTATCGATGATCGATAAATATCTAAGACGTAATCGGGAGATTTTACTTCAATCACAGATGATAATGTTGGTTTGTGAACAGTAATAATTATTTTTTATTCTTTTTTTTTGTTGCTGATTTTATTCTGCGCTGGAATTCATCGTTGATTTGTTCAATCTGATAACTACCTTTGGGGATAGAAAGAACAAAGAAATCTGGGGTTCCATCTGGTTTATTTTTGTTTGCAAGTACAAGCGAATTATTTGGAGGTAATCCACCAAATGGTTCAGATCTGATATTTGGCCAACTATGATATACTCGTAGTTGTGCAAGTGCAATCTCCCTTGCTGAAATTGCAGTTGGAAAATTAATACTAAATTCAGGATTGGTTGTGCTCACTGATATCATAGTTGTTATCACCGGTGTTGTGTTCGTGGCAATCTGTTGCAATATTTTTGTGCTGACATTTATTTATCTGTAACTTTAATTGGTGTAGATTCTATCACAGTCATTGCTTCGGAGAATATTTTAGTCATTAATGCGAACTCAGAATCCGATATTGAAGCATCGTTGAGGCTTTTAGATATTAACTGAGACAGTTTAGAATACGACGCCGTTGCCGCGTGTAACTTCACCGCATAATCGGATAATGTTTCATTCGTTCACGTCGATATATTTTTTGCGATTATATTAAAAACTGGAGCGATCGCAGTTAACGCTGAAACTCAGATCGTTATGACCGTAGGTGATGTCATCGTTACCGCGGACGTCTGTGATATTTTTTTACTTTTATGGTGTAAGTATCAACGATTGATTTTAATTTATCTTGCCACTCACGCGCTTGATTGTATCTGTAGTCCATATAACTTACGCTGTAATCAATTGAGCTGTTTCGGCAACAAGTTCTGGACACCACCAGATCGTTGCTGGAGTTAATTTCTTGTCGGATGAAACCAGGATAAATATTTCTTCGTCTCCTCGGTTTAATATACCAGATACGGTTCAAGAAAACTTGTCTGTTGAGTGACGCCATGGATACGTGGTAAATATCTCGAATTTTGCACTACTGAACACAGACAGTCTGTACACGCCAGTAACTTCCGCGGTATGTTTGATAGTATTGTTTTGTTGAGACCATGTTGTTGATCCTGATCATATTGTGTATACGACGTTGTTAATCCGCTTGTGGAGAATTTCACCCTGATATTGTCAAGAGGATCAATTTTATTAATAATATTATGAACATCACTCACAATATCTCCCTGTGTTTTCTTAATCGTATCGATTGATTTTTTAATATCAGAAAGTTTCGTATCAACGATTAATGGTCTTTCTGAAGTTTCTACGGATACTTGTAAACGAACTTACGTGAACGTCATTCTCGGCTCTCAACGTAGATAATTTTCCGTCTACGGTATTATGATCGTTTATGTGAGTTTCGTATTCGCTTTTCAACGTGGATAATGTACCACTAACGGCATCATGTTCAGTTTTTAATGTAGATAATTTACCATCAACAGTATCAACGTATCTTTTTGTTGCCGCATCTTCATCTGATGTTGGATCTCTCAAGACAGTTATTTTATTTCCGTTCATGGAAAGTTCTTCTGTTAATACACCACCTGACGTTGATAATCGTTTTTGAACATTTTTTATAATTTCACTCCTGATATATTCTATCGATATACCTGAATCTCTTATTTTTCCGCTGTCTGAAAATACCGGATTATTATCCATAGCAACGCCAAGAACCCTACCAACTATATCATTCCACTTAATATTACTTGTTTTCAAAACACCGTCTTTCTCCTGAAAAATACTAACTTCATCTCGGTCAACCCCAGCTAGGTTCAAAATATCAGCAAGGTAATCTCGTGTTGCATATTTTGATGCGTCAAAATCTTTATCGGTTTCTTTGTCGGTTTTTCTGATTAAAGATCTTATGTAAATATCGACCATTATATATGTGTACTATTTTTAAATACCTGTCCAACAATTACTTGTGTATTCGTGTACAACTTTATGAGGTGATTTAGTTGATTTTGATATCGCATCAAGTACAGCGATGGATTCACGACCACATATCGGTGGGTCTGTCATTGTCTGTGTCGGTAACGGTTTGCAAATATCACATAAAGATTTTACAACATTATATCCGATCTATTACTTTTCACTGGAACATTTAGATTTATACAGACAATCTGTGGTTGATATACATTTTCGAGCTAATGTAGGTATTTTTCCTGCTGGTGTTGTAGATCCAACTGTTGTTCCTGCTGATTCCAGAGCTATTGCTGTTATACTTAGCGACAGAGCAGTGTTACTCGAGGGTGTTGGTGGACGAATGCGAGTCGTTGATGCACCCGTAGAGAACATGTAATTAAAATCAAGTAAATATAAAAATGTCGTATAGTCATGTTAACGCAACTCTGACTCAAGGTCAGATAAAAAAAATTACAATTAAAAAACGCAAATCAATGTGGGGCAAAAATAACAATAAAGAAAAAACAAATGAGTGGTGTTCCAAACAAATTATTGTTAACCGGTAATCAGCTTAAACGTTTCAATAAAGCTCTGGTATCAAAAACTGGAGTTCAACTTGAATTTTCTCCAAATGCCATCAAAGATATGATTAAATCAGGAGGTATATTTCCACTTCTTGCAACAATACCAGCAGTAATTGCTGCGGCCGAACCTGCAGTTGCTAAAGCTGCTGCTTTAGGTGCTGTTGGAAGCGCCGCTGGAATTGCAGTAAAGAAAACAACAGGAAAAGGGTATAAAAAAGGACGCGGTCTCAGACTTCCGGTAATTTATCTAGCAAAAGGACTGAGACTTCCAGGAATAAAATACCGATGTCAAATTTTGATCTGATAAATGCTGCTAAAAAGTTAAAAATAAAACGTTTTAGAGGAGTGTTTATACGCGATCAATTACCGAAAAAAACCACATCACGTTGAAAACGGTATCATCAATCTCGATTCGAATTCCGGTCCAGGAACTCACTGGATTGTATATGAGATTGATCCACGCGGAATTGTTTATTTTGATTCGTACGGACTATCACCACCAGTTGAGTTTTTAAATTATATTAATCAATTATCTCCCAGAACTTGGTATTCAACGTTTGCAAGTGCAACAGTAGTATTATGTTCAAAATTTAACTTTATATCTTCGGCAGGTTCTTGATGTCCATTTATTCTTAAACTAACCTCGGCAACATCAAGTGTGTCAAATATCATCGTACTTTTCTCTGATTATTTACTCGTGCATATGCCTGAAGTGCGATAAAAATATCTCGTAGTGCTGAAACCCCCTGTTGTGCTGATATATGCCATGTAAATTGACCAGCACCATTACCGTGAGTACTATCTGTAGTCATTGTTTTCCACGATAGCAGTGATTTACCACCTTGATTCATGAAAGAAAGTAATTTATTTTCTTCTGTGATAGATGGAACCATTACCGGCATCCACAAATGATAATTTTGCTATCGTTATTTTAGCTTCATCAATAACCCCATCGGCTCGCCAGACTGCATCATTGTCTGAGTATTTTTTGGCAAGTACTATAGTGTGTTTAGCACAAAATATAACCGTTCTAACATCTCTGCAAAATCCAAAAATATGAGATAATGGAATTACACACGAAAATTCTCCATTAGCGTTCAACATTGACTTACGTGCTGCAAATCCAAGGTTAAAATTGTTATTTCTTGATAATATTGCATTTACGTCTGCGGCTCCATCTGCGGCTCTTACATTACCAGTAGTTAAATCTGTGTGATCTGCATGATCGGTTATATCCTTTGCAAACATCATCGATGGACCAGCTGATCTTGAATAGTCTTGAGTATCTTGTTAGACCAATTATCGTCGTAGCAACATCAACATGTTGCAGACATGATTCGATATATTTTCCATCGATGATGTATGTGGCACTACTGAAAAATGCCAGAATACCATTATTGACAAAAGCAGTTCTAGTAGCAGCTTCATAATTTGAATTGTCTATTTTTATACGTGGATCTTCGACTTCGATAAATGCGTCAGCGGGTATGAAATACCGACTTCTATCTTGTACTTGTAATTCTATTCTTCCACGTTGATTTGGTTGTACTGCATCGTTTGAATAATACTGATAATCGCGCAGGGAATCATTTTTAGGAACTGGTTCACCCATATCCAACGCTGTATCAATTTCACGCTTAAACATTGAATTGTAATTACTATGATCTAAATTTTAATTATCTACGAAGACCACTTCCTGCTATCAGACTAGCGGTTATGTTATTATCTTTTTCTTTTAACGATGCATCAGCCAGATTCTTTAATCTTTGGGTTGCGGCCTGATTTATTATTTTACTTTCATTTGCAGGCAAAACTTCCGTAGATGGTAATTTCAGTTGTTTTCTCGTCATAATAACTGTAAAAATTCTGTCCTTGACCGCAGAAAACGCTTTACCGGCAAGATCACCGCTTGCGCTAGGAGGTTAATCGCGAATAACATCGATATCTTTCATTGATAATTGATTTGCAATTAGCATTGCTTTTGGGGCTATCCTGGTAAATAAACCCCGAACAACATCACCAAGTCCATCTCCGTAGGTTATTTTATAAACTGGTAATCGTGAATTTACTACTCTGCGCATTCTTGGTCTACGATATTTATTGTGTACGATCATTTTATTTAATCTTTCACCATGATCTAGATTATGTGTCAAGGGATTTTAATCATCTGTAATTTCATCGATAAATTCCCGATAGGTATTGATGTCTATGATACCACCGGTAAATAATCGTCGACAGATATCAGAGATTTCGTTGATAATTTCATGAGAAGTATTTCCAGCGCGTTTTGCTCCTATGAGAATTTCTAGTTTATCCACGTCGGCGATGGCGTTGTCAGGGCAGGTGATATGATTATTTTCTTGAGTACTAAACCCACTTCCTGTAGTAGCGCCAAAAGAATCATCACCAGGATCTTTTTCCGTACCTAGCGAAGTGCGTAATTTCTCCCGCCGTTTAGTTTCTTTTTGTTTCAGTATTTCCCTGTTTTGTTCCACCTCTTCCTTTTTTTGTTTCACCCTTTCTTCAATTTTAATACTTCTAAAGTTTTCAGCTTTCAACGTCATCCTTTGTTGTTCTATTTGTTCCGGAGATGAAGGAAGTTGATACTGGGGTTGGGAGTTGGGTTGTTGTTGTTCTATTTGTTGCAGAGGTGAAGGTAGCTGATACTGGGGAGGTTGTTGTTTTTGCTGTTGAGTTTCTTCTGAATAAAATCTATTTATATCGTTAATATATTCATTATATACTGGGTCATCACTTCTAGCCTGAATATTATTGTAGTACGCACGATATAGCCATTTAAAATAGTTATCAGCAATTATGTTGACATACTTAGTGTCAGAGTCTCGCTGGTCATGAGCGTTAGTCGTACAATATTGTACAAGCCCACTTGTCAAAAGATTTAACATATAAAAACAACACTCTAACCCACTCCCCTCTGATACTCGCTATCTAGCAGATGACCGCCCACAGTATACTTGCCCGGTTCGAGTATAGAATGTATATAGTAAACTGAGCTAGTATATTGATCAAAAACTACGAGCCCCTGTAAAGATAAATAAACAATTTAATCAAATACATACACAGTGCAATTTCTTTTCATTCGGAATACACGTGGTTTTAGAATTAACTTTCACCGAATTACAAATAGATTCAATATAGAATTAAACAATATTAGCCGTTCTATTACTGATAATTAATTGCATAAGAGAATCGAGAGTTCAATCAAATTCATCCTATTGTTCGATTTTCATGACCTGTTATCGTCGAACTGCGTTCTCTGCTCACTCAAATGTTGACCCCTAGGTTCCTGTCTCTAGAGATACTTTTCCCTCGTGGATGTTTCGCTCGAACTCAGACTTATCCTCTGTATCGATGTATGCTCCTCGCAACTTCTACTTCACAATATTCTTTCCCCGTCTTGTACTTCCTCTACTTCCGTACTGCACGTCTCTCCAAATAAAAGCTATTTTCCTCCTTCCTTTCAAAAGAAAAGCAAAACAACCTAAGTCTCTTGTTACACGGTAATAGCTGAGACTGTCCGTTTCCCTGGTTCGAACAATCAGATATTACTATCAGTGATAACAATTTTACGGCTAGTAATTAATTACACGTCTTCAAATCTATACCGTTAAACCATCTGTTAATTCGTTTTGCCTTGACCTAAGACATTATACACTGTCGCTAAATTATCTACGACATCCAAATTCGGTGAATTCACATGTATTCACATGTATTCTTGTAAATCATTAATTAAAGTAAGACATTAAATCTTAGAACGCAATCAATATTCAAACAATATGATAAATTCAAGAATCAACGTAACACTTTCCGATCATAAGCCCACATAGTATTTTTACGACATCAATTAACATTACGTCATTCTTAACTACGAATTAAGGTCAGAATTCTAATTCATAATTCAAAAGCACATTACTAAATTAATGTAAAAATGAAACTAATTATACAAATGTATCAACAAATCATGCAGATCTGTAACGGAGAAACATTATATCAATTACATCACAATAAACGTGGATTTGAGACAAATACATCGTGTTTTTGGTGCGTCTCTCGACCGTTGGTTTTTGGCGGTTTTTCGATCACGCTTCCTTGACGAATGGATTTCACTCAAATCACTTCCGGAGCCTTTCTTCCAAAATAATTCTACACTGGCTATTCTCACAATAGCGAATTCAGAAAACAAGTAAATTTCAGCTAGTAGGATATTATATTCTAAAGGTTTCTCATGTAAAATACACCCCTTATTCAACAGTGACCAATCTGAACAAATATATTTTCTCGCGCTTTCCTTTAAAAGTCGCTTACATCAGCGTGTCAAGTTGACACTCTTTGGTTTTAAGTAACAATTCTCTGTTCCTTATCAAACATGACATTTTCGTGATAAAATGAAACTTTCCCCAGGTCACGGCGGTCAGTACTGACCCCTGTATAAACAACTTGTTAATTAGTACGGTAGTCGACTAGCGCTTCCAGGCGATCCCCCCTCCCCCTGCACAATGTGTCGTAAATTTAACAAATGGCTACCTGGCTAGAATTAATAGCTATTTAATGGATTCGACCCAAAATTTGGCACTTCACACTTAGGTTTTAATATAGCAAACTTTCGAGAAAATCTATCATATGCAGCACGAGAAAATCCTTCTTTTTAACTTTTTCCTTAAGATCTTCAATAAAACCTTCCTTAAATTTACTAATCAATTCAACATTTTCTCTTTTTGCTTTAGATTTAGATGCAAGTTTTTCTTTCACATCAGCTATTTCAGTGTAAATTTTATCAATATCTTGTTGAGGTTGTGCGGCAGCTATTCTAGCTGGAAGATCTTGTAAAATCTCTTGCGTTGCCCTAGCTGTCTCTTGTATTGTCCCAAGAAGAGGTTTCTTTTTTCTGGATCAGTGATATCTCCCCATACAACTTTCTTAGTTGTTGCAGTAATAGGTTTAAATAATCTTTCTGAACCTTCTTCGTAATCAACTTGTGACTCCTGGCGTTCTTGAAGATGTCTTCAAAGCGAATCTCTCAAAGGAATATATTTTTTTTATTGCTTCCTGGCGTTCTCTATCTAATCTAGTAGTATATGCTTCTTCCATATTTGATATATTTTTTTTATATATATAATGATTTAATTACATGTATCGATAAAATATTTGGTTAATATGTAGCAGCACCCAAAAAGAATATTACTCAAAATTCAAAAAAGTCTCAGATTGATCGTTTGTCTGAATTATTCATTTTGTTTGATTTATATACAAGATTTTGTTTATCCTCAGTTTGACAATTTAACACATGGAGAGAGCAGCAGAGAGGGTCGACCACAACATTTGTTTAGGGTCAATCTAGATGAACTGACTTCTATGTTAGTCACCTTTAGTCGATTTGGTAATTAAAAAGGGCGACGTTTCGATTTAGTCTGTTCACCCTCTCTGCTGCTCCAGGGGACTCATTGTACTCTCCCATAACAATGTTATATTTACGCACCAAAAGAGTCCTTTATTACCTCTCATAACAATGTTATATTTATATACAAAAATGGTCCTTTATTACCTCTCATAACAATGTTATATTTATATACCACAATGGTCCTTTATTACCTCTCATAACAATGTTATATTTATGTACCAAAAAAGGTTCTTTATTACCTCTCGTAACAATGTTATATTTATGTACAAAAATGGTCCTTTATTACTTCTGAATGCCTGTTCTTGCTCTCATTGTACACTTTACCAGTAATATGTTTTGAATCTACATGGGTTATTGAAGTCGTCTTATAATTATGTAACAGTTGTGGTATTCTCCTATGTGTGACCTGGGATTTGTTGTCATTCAATGGAAGTTTTGATGTGGTAGCGTTTTACCCTTAAATTTTTTTAGAAAGCACAGATCATGAGGTTTAAGGTCAAAGTTGAGTCCCTGGATAGTTTGTTTCTAAATGACACGTCAGAAAACATGGAACTTGACATTATGGCGCTGTTTTGTGTGAAAAGTAAGGTCAAAGTTCAGAGTGGACAGTACCTAATCAGACGAGGTTATTACCAAATACCACGTCAGAAGATGTCGGATTAATTAGTTTCATTTTCGTGTCCATATACTCCAGCAATCACCGCACCCAGCACTTATATTGTCTAACTCTTTACGGACCTTACAACGATTATCGAAGTTACAACTCTATATAAAGTGCTATTTTCCCATACATCGATACTGTGGTGCAGTAATATTTGCATACAGCATAAGATCGAGTACTGCCCAAAGTACTTACCTTCATGCTATATATAGATCTAGAGTGTCTTGGATTTGAGTTCTATAAACGCTTTTCAAAATAGTGAACACTAAGCGACAGGGTACTACTATCAACAGAAAAAACAAACAAAACAAAAACAAAAGACAGAAGAATACGAAGAAAGTGTCTTGATTTCATTCCATTTAAGATGCTGACGTGTATTCCTTTCGTGCATGAGTGATATGTTTAAATATATTACCTCGGTCCAAGGGGTCTCCTACTGGCCGAGCGGTCTAAAGCGCTCACCATTCAAGGTCACTGCCATCTCATCTCTGCGTGGGTTCGAGTCTTAGGCTCGCCTAACGTGCGTGCGTGAGAATGACTGCCAAGTAGCTTCTCGTGCGTCAGTGGTACTTTCCGGGGTTTTCAAGGATTCTTCCTCCACCAGTCATACTAGTCTCCATGGATAGCCTATTTTGTGCTGAAAATGGCGTTAAACAACAACAACAAGAACAACCTCGGCCCTTGCTCTTTTGTTTACATTTACCTCGTTTATTTTCTGTAAGTGAATGTATCCAGATCGAATAGTGAACTAGATTTTGTTTGTTGTTTTCTCTTCATATAATTCCTCGGGCACCCCTTTTTAATAAAAAATTTTAAATATATTTTCGTGATCTGAAACACTATTTTCAAAAAAATAGTTTTAATATTAGAATTTTTTTATATATCTTTCTTTGTTGTTTTGCATTATTATTATTGTTGTTATTATTATTATTATTATTATTATTATTATTATTATTATTATTATTATTATTGTTATTATTATTAAATAGATTAGAAAAATGGTCACACGAATAACACCCGACGCTATCGTGCATGTAAAAATAGGACGTCACTTAACTAGTAACAAAATCCCAAAACAAAGCAACCACTATTCAATATATTATTTAACTGATTGACAGTAGCTGTAGTGTGTTGTATTGATTTTTGAGCATTGCCTTGGGGGTATCCTGTTATGCTAGCTTACATTCGTACATGTATAACAAGAAGCGGAATAATCCAATTCGTTGGAAGTTACGTAAATCAATGATGCGTGTTGAAGAAACAATAGCTTTTACACTCCGTTACCTCGCACGAGACTGGTGAAGACTTTATGCAGGATTTTTGGCTAATTGTGCTCTGGTAAAGTTTTTTTGAACGTGGATTTTACTTTATAACTGCAATAATAAAGGGAAGAGTAGTTATTTTTGGCAGTTGGACTGGTAGTGTTTGAAGATGTATATCAGCAATGTGAAGATTTTAACGTGATAACTTGTGTGATCATTGAAATGAAAATACTTTGACGTCATAACTAATATGACCATTGAAATGACGCGATTTTGACGTGTCAACTAATGTGACAATTGCAATGACACGATTTTGACGTGATAAAAAGTGTGACCATTGCAAAGACACGAATTGACGTAATAACTAGTGTGACAATTTCAATGGCACGATTTTCACCTGATAACTAGTGTGACCATTGCAAAGAAACCATTTAACGTGATAACAAGTGTGATCATGGAAATTACAAGTTTGTGATGTGATAACTTGTGTGACCATTGAAATGATAAGATTATGATGTAATACATAGATTGACCATTGCTTAGACATGATTTTGACGTGATAACTAGTGTGACAATTGCAATGACACGATTTGACATGATAACAAGTGTTATCATGGAAATGACAAGATTTTGATGTGCTAAATAGTGTGATCATTGAAAGTACAATATTTTGACATGATAACTAGCGTAACCTTATAAATGACACGATTTTGACGTGATGACCAGTGTGACAATTGCAAAGACACGATATGATTTGATAACAAGTGTGATCATTGAAATGACAAGATTTTGACATCAAAACTAGTGTGACTTGAAATGACAAGATAATGATGTGATTACTAGTGTGACTATTGAAAGATATCGACATGATAATTAGTGATACTATTAAAATGACACGATTTTGACGTGATAACTATTGTGACCATTAAAAGGACACGATTTTTACATGATAACTAGTGTGACTATGAAAACGACAAGATTTTGACGTGAAAACTAGTGTAACCAATGAAATTACAAGCTTTTGACATGATAACCAGTGTGACTATGAAAACAACAAGATTTTGACGTAAAAGCTAGTGTGTCCATTGCAATGACAATATATTGACGTGACAACTAGTGTGACCATTTAAATGACCAGATTATGATGTGATAACTAGTGTGACCATTTCAATCGTTTGACACGATAACTAGTGTGACTATTGAAATGACATGAGTTTGACGTGATAACAATTGTGATCAATAAAATAACAAGATTTTGACATGATAACTAGTGTGGCCAATGAAAGGGCAAGAGTTTGATGTAATAACTAGTGTGAACATTGAAAGATTTTGACATAATGACTATTGTGACAATTGCAAGGATATGAATACGTGATAACAATATTGATCATTTAAAAGACAAGATGATGACGTGATAACTAGTGTGACCATTGAAATGTCACGAGTTGACGTGATAACTAGTCTGACCATTAAAATGACAAGATTGGACGTGATAACTAATGTGGATATTAAAAAGACAATAACGTTAGATTTTAGTAAAGAGAATGTTGTTGACATTTTATCATACTTCTAACTTTACAAAATATAGACATTGTTTTTGTATTGATAGAATTTCAGTTCTTTTACAAATAAGAGTTTGGAAAACGTATATCTAAAATTAGCACCTGACTTTGGTGCGGAAGTGAAAACACGTGTAGATCAGATCAGGAAAATGTTGCTGCTCATATGCACATAAACCGCTTCTTAACACTAATTATTCCTCGACAACTGCCTTAATTTCCATTGCATTATTTTTGCTCCCAAATGACACAAGCGATGTTTTGATTTTTTGTAAGTACGACTTTACAGAACTGCATACAGAAATACAGAAACCCTTCTACAGATGTTTTCCCACTTTCTTTTCTGTCTTTTTATATATTGTCCTCTCTTGATGAGATATACAATATTTGCTTTTTTACCCGGTTTTAAAAACGATACCCTCCTTAACTGAATATATATATCTTGTTTCTCTTAAAGAATACATTACTTTTTATGGAACTGGTACAGTATTTATTGTATTTTCGGGTTTTTCAAATTTATGGGTTTTCTTTGCAGACATAAAATGTATTTGCAAAAGGAAGAAATTATATTGCATGACTTATACTAATACTATACGCATGAATGTTGAATAACAGTTGATTAAGAATGTACCCTTTCAACAGTTATAAACACCTGCATCTTACATCCTTTGTTAATTAAAGGACTATGAACATACTATATACATGAACTATGGACTGAGAACTGAGGACGTTTTAAGCAACAACACGAATAGTTGACGAAAGTACCCACTTCTAGACGTGTTATAGTCCCAAGCCGTGATATGTAGCCGGACGTTATTTCCCAGACGCCAAAAGTACTTCGGGATAAATAAAAATAAAAAAACACATTCTCAATGTCTCGCCTTATGCACAACGGGTTTTAAACCAGTGACTATATCATATACTCCTGTAACGCTTTAGACGAATAATAGTTTTAGATCTCGAAACAGGGCCGAAGCCTAAGGATACGTCAACTTGGTGATGTCACTTAAATTATGTCAGCCTTTTAAATTACACACACACACACACACACACACACACACACACACACTTCGGTAATTTGGTGAAAACGTCGGTAAGAACGACCTACATACAAGAAACTAATGACAATCGTTCTCACATATCCGTATTGGCCTAGCCGGAATTGAACCCAATGGGACAGAGGTAAGACGGCAATGATCTGCAACGGTGAGCACTTTAAACCATTCGGCCATCCATTGAATTACATAATAAATCGGGCGGGTTGTTTTGGTTTTAGTTTTGCCGTAGCTAGATCTCTTACATTACCAACCTCCTCGTGGACTTCGTCAATGCTCTCAAGTACTTGTTGTATTTATTCTTTTAATTGTGGCTTATGAGCAGCTAATAGAGTTTTCTTTGAATATATATATATATATATATATATATATATATATATATATATATATATATATATATATATATATATATATATATATATATATATATATATATATATATATATATATATTTGTTTGTGCTATTATTCCAGTTCCTTCATCGATTTCTTCCAACGTGGGAAGAAGACCTTTGGAAGCCTCTGTACCTCTTTCGGTAGCCTTCGTAAATAGTTTCTGCTCCATCTGCAAAATCCACCTGAGACTCCTGGCGCGCTTGTAATGTTTGTCTGACAGAATCACGGAGATATTTCTTACTTGCCTCTAATCGCTCTCGAGCTAATCTACCTAAATAAGATTCCATTATTGATATAAATATGATTCAATTACTCACACATTACAGCAGCAGAGACGGTGCGACCTCAACGAAACGTCCTATAGGTAAACGAACGCACATACAAAATTTGAAAAACATTAACGACAAAAGTAAGGTAACAAAAACTCTCGGTCAGTTAGAGACTTCGGTTTGGCGTTATCTACCTTGCATTTTTCATGTTTGTAGGAAACTTTATTTTTCAAAATTGACGTTCCAGCAAAAGATCTGTTCACTCTTTCTGCTGCTTGACATTTTCCTTTCTTCTTTATGCAAACTCGTATGAAGCAGTCGTATGCTTGCTTGCTCGAGTGGTATGCCATTCAAGAATCAATAACGTATCGTAGAATATCCAAATATGGTATAGCAAGCCGTATTTGGTAAACGAATTACCGTGTGAATCTTGTGTTATCTGTCATGACTGATAAAGTACGGTTTGTGTAAATATACCAATTGTATTGTATCATATACGGGATCAATTACTAATTCATAAGCCAAACTTCTTGAAAATTATTACTCAAGTTTGCTAATAGATTTTGACTCAGTTATTCATTTTGACTTGACAAAGATTTTATTTATTCTTGTGCAAGGTATAATATGATTTGTTTGTATCGAACGCGTTGAGGTTACGTAGCTTGTGTGAATCAATCATTTCAATCCATTGACAGTCTGCATCTTCCGCTTGGTCCTTCACGTCCCTATTGTCTGTCAAACAATTTTAACACTACACACTACCACGGAGAAAGTAAAAATATTTTCCCGAACATATGCGTTTTTAAAATTTGTACTTGTAACCAGGAGGTCTGGATCGAATGTATAGCCAGTGTAGGATACGGAGCAGCGGGGAGATGTGCTCCGATCGAGGTACTCTAAGGATGATCCGAGCAGCTGTGTTTGGAACGTTTTGAAGCTTCTGGAGTAGATATTGAGGCAAACCAGACAGAAATGAGTTACAATAGTCCAGTCAGAGCAAGCAAACTGACTTTTGTATATAAAAAAACAAGATAGAGCTAAATATAAATATGACATCGTTAAAATATGACTGATTATTTTTAATTAATTAAAGCTACGTTAAAAAATTTAAAATTAAAGTCACACCCACAAACAGACAGACTCTTACACCAACACACACTTATGTTTTGTACATTTCGCTACCAAATGACCCATCAGTAATATACCAATCCATCTATCCACCAACATTCCTTTTATCATTCCATTCATGTCATGCCGTCCGATAATAGAAAGCTTCGTAGGTTAGACTGGCAAATATATGCATGTATAATTATTATATATAATTTAGGGCAAAATCTGCAATGAAATTAATTATGTGACACGGGCGTTCATATATATATATATATATATATATATATATATATATATATATATATATATATATATATATATATATATATATATATATTGTGTGTGTGTGTGTGTGTGTGAAGGGGCAACAAAAAAATTCAGGCGATCTATTAATTAAACATTAGGTTTGGCAAGCGAACCAATAGTTACATTTATGGAGACACGCCGTATCAAAAGGGCATCTGTATAGTGTAGTGATGTATTCATTTAGAGTGCGACCGTTATACTAATTACTACATTGTTTATTCAGCAATCAGACTGACTGCTAGCGACATTTTAAAGTTTCTTTTTTTCACGAAAAGTGTCAGACTTGAGAAAACGCAGGGATTCTGTTACTTAAAAACAAGCATGTCATGCTGACCAGACCTATTATGATGCTCGAACTGTGCAATTATATCGAGGACCGTCATCTCTTAGATAAGGAGTATCAAAAGGGATTGAGTTATAGTTATTATTATATATTGTACAATACCCCTTGAGAAAGTGGGACTTAACACTTACCATTTGAAAAGTGGGGCTTATACACTATAAACGAATAACGCACATAGCCCACAATCTGACAACACACACACACACACACACACACACACACACACACACATATATATATATATATATATATATATATATATATATATATATATATATATATATATATATATATATGCAAATCCCTACACCTCACATAATTTATATATTTGTGAATATATACATACAGAACCGTTGCGTGTTAACGGCCACTGGAATTTAAAGCTTCCAAAACTCTTGGGAATGTTGTTGTAGAAAGCTACAGTATAGAATGGTAGTGATGTGTGGCTAAATCGCCTGTACACCAAATATCACTGAGGAATCGAATTATTGGCTGCAACGTCCTATTCTGATTTCAGTATATACCACACGTTTCACTCATGTTAAAGTCAGATTATCATGAACATTCTAAATTACCCATGTTATGCTTTATAAGGCCATGTGGTGTGCGATGTCATAGAAATATGAAAATGTGAAATTTATTGAGACAGTTAAACAAGAATGCTTGTCTAAGTACCAACACCATTGTGAATAATACCTCCAAGAATCCTGGAACGAAGTCGGACGTTATTTCCACGATGTTCTTGGCACTTTGGTGAATGCTTATTTCAAAAAATGTTTCCCACGTTTATAGCTGACTGATTTTCGCTACCCATAATAAGAAAATATTCTAACATTTAAATCGTAAATATTTTAAACTTTTGGAAATTGTGCCGGTCTTAAACTTTTGGAAAATTTGCCGGTCTTTCAATAGTATCATCTTATGTTCTCGAAATCAAGAGGGCCTTATAGATTGGCAAATATTTTTTTATTTCTATATTTAAGTTTTAAATATTTGTTCATTCCAGGAGAGTGATTGTACTGTGCCAAAACAATGTTATTTTTATATACTAAAATGGTCCTTTCTTGCTTCTGAATATTTGTTCTAGCTCTCATTGTCCACTTTACCAGTAATATGTTTTGAATCTACATGGGTTATATGTGAAGTCGTCTTATAATTTTATAACAGTTGTGGTATTCTCCTATGTGTGACCTGGGATTTGCTGTCATTAAATGGAAGTTTTGATGTGGTAGCGTTTTACCCTTAAAATAGTTGGGCTTAAATAAAAATAATAACCCACAGGTTATTGCATTGCAAAATGAGTGAGGTGTAAGGTCAAAGTTCAGTACCTGGATATTATGTTTCTAAATGACACGTCAGAAAACGTGAAACTTTATATACCGGTGCTTTTTTGTGTGTGAAAAGTAAGGTCAAAGTTCAGAGTGGACAGTAACTAATCAAACGTGGATAAACCATATACCACGTCAGATGGCCTTGAGAGCTTACAACTTTGTAATAACATTTCTTTTTATTTTTGATATTTTGGATGGTTCGGTATTTTGGATGTTGCAAATCCTCCAAAACATGTCACTTATATTCTCTAACTCTATCCGGACCTTACAACGACAATATTAGTTACAACTCTATATAAAGCGCTATTTTCCGACATGTCAATAATGTGGTGCGGTATTATTTGCATACAATATACGATCGAGTACTGCAAAAGTTACTTACCTTCATGCTTTCTATAGATCTAGAGCTCCTTTATTTGACAGCTATAAACACTTTTTAATAGTCAACACTAGGCGACGCCTCGGTCCTTGATGTTTTGTTTGTTTTTACCTCGTTTCTTTTCTGCAATTGAATGAACCCAGATCGAATAGTGGACTAGCTTGTGCTTGCTGTTTTCTCTTCATACACTTTCAATGGACCCTCTTTTTAATGTTTTTTTTTAAATAAATATTTTTGTGATCTGTAACACTACTTTCAAATAAATAGTTTTAATATTGACATTATCTTTCTTTGTTGTTTTGTATATTATTATTATTATTATTATTATTATTATTATTATTATTATTAAATAGATTAGAAAAACCGACAGTTCTAATTAGTTTTAGTAACACGAGAAACACCTGACACTGTCCCGCATGTAAAAACAGGATGTCCATTAACTAGTAATAAAATCCCAGAGAGAGAGAGAGAGAGAGAGAGAGAGAGAGAGAGAGAGAGAGAGAGAGAGAGAGAGAGGTTGTGTTCAATTTTATGCAGAGCTGTACCAAATACAAATAGATACCCATAACTGTTCGGACGAATACAAAGACTGACTTAATGCTGAACAAACAAAACAAAAAAAAACAAACAAAAAAATCAGCTGACAGATTTTTCATTTGTCGTTTATCATTGAACCACGGCATCTTTGTATTCATCTGAAAGTTTGTATGACAGGTGATTGTTGAGCAGAGATGTTTTAAACGTCTTTGATGTAATACCAACGCGTAATTATAACTGTTTTGACCAAGGTAAACATTGTTTTGCTATCATACTCCTCACACACACTGAAAACTTTCCAGGTAGGACTACGCTTTTCCATACTTATGATCGTAGGCCTATTTTTAAAAAGAAAATACTTCTTATTATCTTCAGTGTTCAATGACTTAAAAGCCGAACAAGACGACAAACATTTTACGTCTAGCACAACATTCACAGTATGACCGCCACTCAGCGACGCATGCAGACGGCAAATCCCATCCGCCTGGTAAGTTCCTAAAGGAACCGACTGCTTGCCTACACCCTGTCCAGGAAGAGTAAGTAGGCGTTCGCCAATTATTATGTACTTTGAGTGACGTATGTAAGGTGAAGTTGTTTCCATTTGAAACATACAAAGTGGAGAGAATGTTGGCTACTTTGATGTAATGTGGCTGACATTTCTTTGGCTGTTGTACTTTTGGAAATCTAACATAATCTAAGCACATAGCTAACTAAAATCACCTCTCTCTTGTGCTAATAAAAATCAGTCTGAATTATCACCTATTATGATTAGAACAATACATTTTGCTCAACTAGACAATACCAGCTTCTGAAAGTGAAATTGATGAATTACCAAATATATAAAATGTAAAAAAGTTATCGGCTTTTCTTTTAAAATACAATTTATACCCTGAAGTCCAGGAAAGGAAAATGACCAATTGGAGCATGCAGTTTTATGAAAGTTGCACATCTGGAGTTATGCCAAGCTGTATACTATATTATCCATATAACACCAATCAATAATACACCAAAATAAAGGGAACTAAAGGTTCTTTGAACAATACCTAACACATGCAAGGTCTTTAAAAAGCAATTAACCAGTATAACCAGCGAGAACACCAACCCTATGCAAAATACGAAACTGTAGAGCGCCAGTTAACATCTAACACAACAATCACA
This sequence comes from Unio pictorum, assembly GCA_030141615.1. NCBI lineage: Eukaryota > Metazoa > Mollusca > Bivalvia > Unionida > Unionidae > Unio > Unio pictorum. The sequence continues at coordinate 944,503 of JARLTB010000221.1, read as the reverse complement.
GCGGTACTGACAATCAGCGACGCATGCAGACAGCAAAGACCTAACCACCTGGCATGTTCCTGAAGGAATCGGCTGCTTGTCTAAACCATATGCAGGTATAGTAAGTAATCAAAGATTACAATGAGTCTGCTGTTCATGAATGAGGACCCAGTTGTACTATCCGTATTCGGGTGCATCATACTATTCGCCGAATACGAATATCTCATGTAATAAACTATTCGGGGCCGAAACAAATTCTAAGTCAATATTCGATACCTGTCTACTTTTTGATTGGTAGTAATGTTAATCCAAATTATTAGATCAACTGTAAATATATTAAACTATTTTAATTACCTATTATTGGTTCGTAATTTTCCTTAGTTTCTGTTCCACACTAATTTCCATGCGCCAGTACGTGAAATCTGAGCGTTCAGTGTTCAAGAAGCTAATCAAATGTTTGCAGTGATCTTCTTTCATCATTAAAACCATTTCCCATACTTTAATCATAAGCGTGTATTATATTGATTTAATAAATGTGAATAAAAATGGAAAGGAAAAACGAAGAAAACAATCAATTTATCAATATGCAAAAGTGATTATAAATAGCCACAAAAGGCACAAAATTACATTTGTGTTGCGGACACACTCGTCAGGGATGTGAGGGGTTCATTCACTCGGTCAATACACATTTACCAGTAATCAATCTTAACACCGTTCAAAGGGGAAATATATGTATTTGTATGTGACATTAAGAGAATATATGTATAGTCTCTGCGCTGTATCAGTGATTTACCACTCGCTGTATAAATGTTTCAATAAAAGGAAACTCGGCAAGCCTAGTTTTCGTTTAATGAAAAATGTATAAATCTCGCCATTTATTATTGATACATCCTACATACCACACACACACACACACACACACACACACACACACACACACACACGCTGACCGGAGTTAAGCAAAGGTAAGTAAAATTATTCACCGCTTCCTTATATGGTGATTAAATGCCCGCATTCGAAGAACTACTTTTGTCAACGTCAACAGAAAGAAGAAAAAAATAAAAGGGCAATAAACGCTGACAGCGTTCAAAAATTTGAAATTTTCAACGTATTGATCGAGATGATGCCAGAAGAAATAAATTTATTATATTCAACTGTTTGAGAGATAAAGGTTGAGGCAAGAGATCTACAAATAAATCCCGATGACTTGGTCATAAAAAAATCAGAAAAAGTACAATACAAAAGTGGTGACGCAAAAAGATGTGAAACGATATTGTTCAAATATGGTAATGGAATGTGAACAGAGAACCTATAGCGATAGGAAACATCCACCCAGATCTATTTAATAACAATCTGAGTGAATTTTTGGCTTTTATACCCAAATGTGAAATGCAAAGACTTGAAAATGAATAGCAATTCCTTTTTTAAAGTATTACTCAAAACCAATAAGACCAATACCGTGGAGACGTTTATGAAGGTTCCTGATGAAAATGTGGGACACGAATCACTCCATCAGGAAAACAAATTACCACACTCTCAAAAGCCGGAGTGCCATGAAATGAAATCATGCAGATCACAGGATGCAAAAATGTTTCATCAATTGTTTCTCGTATCAATACTTTATTGTATTTTCTTTGCCTACATAACGTTCCATTCTCTTTTGCTCGCAAAGTTTTGTTCACGCATATTCATTGTTTTAAAATAATGCGCGGTGATCAGGTTTCATTAATAAATTGAAGAACATGCAAACTGTGATCAAAAAAAAGCAAAATAATTTTATTGTTTCAATTGCATTATTCCTTTGTTTTTAAGTATAAAATAAAAATGCTATTTACGGAGTATTGGTCTTGAATGCATGTCGCAAAGGGTGCCATAGTTACATATATTCAGGAGAATCTAAGATGGTCTGAACTAGGCAGGACACGCTAACTGTAAAACTCGGTATTGGTTACATAATGAGGATATTGATTTTACCAATGGTAAATAGCCAAATAAAACATGTGAAGAGACTCACGTTTCTTTTCATGTATATCTTATCATTTAGGAACCACCAGCAATTAACTTATCAAATATACACTGATGTTTATACACGAAAATAACGCTTTTATAACTAAATAAGCTTAATAAATAATTTTAAAAAATGTTTACAATAAACAGTGGCTATTTTCATAAATAATCAGGGTATGAGATTGGCTTGCTCTTCACGAGCTCCTTCCAATACCGATTTGCAGCTCGGTGTAAAGCGTTATGTTTTGACGTATGGAAATCATGATACAGTAATATTTATACACTAAAAATGATATGGATAACTGTACATATTGTTTCCTTTCATGCTATATATATAGATCGTTATTACCTTCACATACAGATTTATCAGAACGTATTTAATTAGTCAGTTTCAGGCATTAATGTCATATCCACATAAAGAACAAGAACCGGAAACCATCATGAAAGAAAAATGTTGAGAATACGCCACTAATTTCAAGATTTAGAAATTTTGTGTATATTTCTCGCGCATGACAAATGTTGAAACTTCGTTTTCTTTTTTGTTTTAACTTGTTTTCTTCATAAATAAAGTATAAGGTCCAATGATCAAGTATGGCGGAATCCAGTCCGATTAGTGCAACTAGTTGTCGCACACTGTCCCCCACCCCCACCACCGCATTAAATACTGTTAATATTGGTTCCTGATGCTTCTTTCAAATAGATAGTTTATTAATATTGGGAATTTTTCTTATTTTTTCTTTTTCTTTATTAAAACAATATTTTAAACTTGTTAACATGAATATATGGGTATGTTTTCATATATGGTATTTAAAAGCACGCCATTTGGTTAGTATAATTTTTTTAAAAAATCTTCTAGGGATTTTATATTGTATTAATAAATGAATGTGTGACATCTAAAACAAAGTTAAAAATTACCATATCTTCACATGTCATGAATATTGACAGAGAACTAATATATTTTTGAATGTAGACTAAACACTGAGATTATTTTTGTAAACATGTTTACATGGATTCTTATTCATGCCATTGATTTTCCCCTGATATATTCATGCTCTACCTAATATTTGTCAGGTTGATTCGCTAAAATTTAAATAGGCAGACCTGACTTTGTTTAGAGTTTGGAGTTTTCCATTAATTTGACAAAATCTTTCAGTAAAAGGTTTTTGTGACATAGCTCTAGTATGAAAGTATATAAAGTTGTTTACATCAGAATTACTCATTTAAGTATTAACACCTGTAGTTAAACCAGTCTTTTAGTTCTGTTCAATTATAATTTGAGGCAATTTATTTAATTAAAGTGTTCACTGGAATTAAAAAGTGGTCATTGATACTGTTTGAGTAAATCACTATTCCTGGATTATTGTGAATTCAATGATATTTTGGATTATAATATTGTGATACATCAAGACTGTTGATACATCATCACATTTAAGACGACTATTGAAACATCAACGCAGTAAAGATTTGAATTTATTCAGAATACTGAGAAAGGAATACTTTTTATGACGTGCTCATGCATTCCGGACTATGTACAAAAATTTAATGGTTAGATCCTGTATCAACTAAATTAAAATACCATATTAATCAATGCTAGAACTCAAAGAATGACAGACTCTAAATTATTTTGGATGTACAAAATATATTTTAGACACATACAAAATTTAATTCTTATGAGTTTGTATCATAGGTTACCCGAGAAACAATTTTTCAAAAATATTATATGGCTTAAAACTTTCTTGTATTCTAATTAGCTAAATATCCATCTGCTAATTTTGCTAGATCGTTATAGCTCTCTGAGCTATGCACTCGTGATGCTGTAAAATTTGAACGGCCAACCAGTGTAGTTAATCAGAGAATATTTGAATGTGATTCATGCATTACAATTATTAACGGATTGCATTTGTTGCATATCTGTTGGTTTGTCAGTCATTCTGCCACTCTCTGTTTTGTTTAACCACATCTGCCGATGAAATGAAAGTTTTATAAGAACGTGGAGAAAGCAAAATATTTTCCCAAACATAATTTTAAATTTTTATTCTTCATATGCACACTGCTGTGCAAGGGCAGCAGGGCTTCTAGTGAACTGGAGTTTCATTCAGTTTGAAAATTAAACTGTACATGGCAATGGAAGACGGTATAGGTTGATGAAAGTTCTGTTTACTGGATCCCTGGGATAAGATTACGTCCTAGATTGCGGCTGGTGTAGTATTTATTTCCAGTGATATGGAACGATTTTGTTAAGAACAGTATACTCAACTTTAATCCGTGTTTGAGTTTATGTCAGGAAATGGCACAAAAATCTTGACGTGGACGATAAACAATCATTTCATTTACAACGCAGATCCCAGATTTATATGGCAAAGTTATTTTAGAAGTTTTACCGTTATTGGAAGGTGCAGTAATTTTAATGTTAGTTTTATGAATGAACACTTTATTTACCGGCATTATACTGCCAAAATAAAAAAAAAGACTATTTTGCAGTTGTAATATAAACCTATAATCCCTTTGTTGTAATAATCGCTTGTGATGTGCTCATGTGAATTAATTATGGATGTATGTAATGAACCCCCAAAATAAGCCAGGCTGTAAGTAATGCAACCCAAGAATAATTCAGGGTGGATGTAATGCACACATTAATAATTCAGGATGTAAGTAATGCACCACATCAATAATTTAGTCAGTAGTTAATATACCCCAGTAATAATTCAGGATGTAAGTAATTCACCACATCAATAATTCAGGCAGTAGTTAATGCAACCCAGTAATAATTCAGGTTGTAAGTAATGCACCACATTAATAATTCAGGCGGAATGGTCTAACACGATCCTCCTTACCGATCACTGTCCACGTGCGTTCGAGTCTCAGACTAGGCCAATGTGTGTATGTAAGAAAGCTTGCCAGCAGCATCCCGTGGGTGTATAGTTTTTCCAGGTATTTTTCAGTTTTCTTCCTTCATCATTTATGCTGGTCGCCATGTATATCATATCATCTGCTAAGAATGACTTTAAGCCCACAACAACACAAAAGTATAAGCTTATATGACAGATTGCATGATTTATTATTTGCATCACTTAATGCATGCATTGACTTATCAATATTCATGACTTTATCGGACCTACAAGACCGCTCCGGTGGCCTAGTGGTTAGAGATCCGCCTCGGATGCGAAAGGTCGTGAGTTCGCATCCCGGCCGAGTCATACCAAAGAATGGCATAAACAGCTACCTAGCTTGGAGCTGAGCATTAAGAGGTTAGTGTTTTGTATTCCTGACCTGGTGGTAGAATAATGTGACTTGGTGGAACATGTCTGCGGCATGATGCCCTTGAGGTAGACATCACTATAAACTTCCACCTTGCAGATATCGCATCGATATGACTGAAGAATTGTTAAAGCTGCGTAAAAAATCATAATCACACACACACACATCCTGATATACCAATCTGTTCTTAACCTTCAAACGTCATGGTTAGGTACTCATTATGTGATATATGTATCAAATAAAGCCATCACTTGATCAATTACAGTGAACTGCAGACTCGTGGCTTTTAAAAACTTCTATATTAAATAATCACTACTTTTACAGTCTCTGTCCAGTGGCCGTTACGGTACCTCATTGAAAAACAATTGGCTGATCATTATTTCTTCTGTGAGCCATTCATTTGTAACTTGGATATACGCCATTGGAATCACAGGTGGTTGATGCGATCTTAATATTGGGGGGAAAAAAGCAATATTCTGTAGGAAAAATATCACATTGAGTGACAAAATTACCTCAAATTATCACAATGATCCGTTTTGACATTGGACCCTGTCTATCATACTATAAAAGAGACAAGGTAAGTAACTTTCAAAACCACCCCTAATCCTCGAATTATCTTTTGTTATTTATTAAAAAGTTTTATGAATTTTAGAGACATTTATTTTTCAATACATGCGCGAATTCATTTCTTAACAGTAGTGATATAATTCATTGGTTTACATAAGATAAATCATAACACAAAAGACAATATTTCATTCGACAGAATAACACATGATTTTTCATTCTACAGAATAACACATGATTTTTCATTCTACAGAATAACACATGATTTTTCATTCGACAGAATAACACATGATTTTTCATTCTACAGAATAACACATGATTTTTCATTCTACAGAATAACACATGATTTTTCATTCTACAGAATAACACATGATTTTTCATTTCCTAAAGAATCCTGTCATAAGTTTATGTACATGTCCAATGTTTTAGTATGTTTTTATGCTGAACCTGTGTTGCATGTCAACGTTTTCCTGTCAATCAGTGCCTATGATGTTACTGAATCTTGTGCCCAATCAAATTAAGAGTTTTATTGTAAAGACAGCTCCCGTCAATGAAATTCCTTCTTTCAACGTTGCCCATATGGTTATTTGACTAGTTATTCACATACTGAATATGCCTCCCCCGTATGTTTTTAGAGCATTCTCAGATAGTTGACAGTTTTCCTCACAATGATGTTTCACCGTAATGGATTTCCTGATTTACATGATGTTTTCGTCGTATTCCATAGGAATACTTCTTGGTATATCACATTAATTGAAACATAATCCAGTTGATCATTATTGTTAAATTCATCGTAAACATGTCTATATAATTTCAAAGATTAGCCGGGGGAAAAGGAGAATGGCTTCTGCTATGTAATAGAGCTGACATTTTATTTTTTTGTCAATGATTTGCATATTTACCAATAAACCAGCAAAGTGCACTTTTATTCATTGTGAGAAATTCGTTTCTTGTATTAAAGCATTCTGCCTTGTCGTCAAAGCTTGCATCAATAATTTCAGCAAATATTTATCCAAATACTATTTCTTTCAATCTCTGCAACATCTTGTCTATTAAAAATACCATACCCGACTCCTGTATTGACCTTACCCTGAAATGAACCAGGCCTCTCTTCTTAAAACCCAACATTAATTTTATAAATAAAGTCACTTAATCTACTTCATTAATTTAATTCTCTCTATTTTTTCTTATGTATGCTGCGTCTTAAGAACTAGACAGAATATATCAGTCACACCGATTCGTGGGATTGGTTAACTCAAATTATTTTTTCTTTGCGCCTCATCACCATTATCACTCTCATTGCATATTTTGCCTCATTACGTAATATGTTGGCATGCAAGTCAGGGTCATGCTTAAACAGTAACACATAATCAGTATATAAGGTATGTAGGAAGCATGGTATATCAGGTATGTAGAAAGCATGGCATATCAGGTATGTAGAAAGTATGGTATATTAGATATGTACAGAGCATGGATAATTTGGGTATGCATAAAGCATGGTTTATTCTTCTTCTTCTTGGCATCCGTTCATCTACGTGAGACGATGGCGTAGCTCCAGAGTCAGCTGTTCCTTATTTCTGGCTCTCTTTTGAGCATGGTTTATAGTATAAGCATAAAGCATGATCTATCAGATATGTATAAAGAATGGTATATCAGGTATGTAGAAAGAATGGTATATCAGGTATGCATGAAGCATGGTATATTGGGTATGTAGAAAGAATGGTATATCAGGTATGCATAAAGCATGGTATATTGGGTATGTACAGAACATGGATTATTTGGGTATATATAAACCATGGTTGACGGGGTATTCATAAAGCATGGTATATTGTGTATGCATAAAGTATGGTATAACGTGTTTGCATCAAGTATGGTATATTGAGTATACATAAACATAAAGCATGGTATATTGGGTATATATAAAAGCATTGTATATTGGGTATATATAAAGTATGGTATATTGGGTATATATAAAGTATTGTATATTGGGTATATATAAAGTATGGTATATTGGGTATATATAAAGTATGGTATATTGGGTATATATAAAGTATGGTATATTGGGTGTATATAAAAGCATTGTATATTGGGTATATATAAAGTATGGTATATTGGGTGTATATAAAAGCATTGTATATTGGGTATATATAAAGTATGGTATATTGGGTATATATAAAAGCATTGTATATTTGGTATATATAAAGTATGGTATATTGGGTATATACAAAGTATTGTATATTGGGTATATATAAAGTATCGTATATTGGGTATATATAAAGTATCGTATATTGGGTATATATAAAGTATCGTATATTGGGTATATATAAAGCATGGCATATTGGGTATATATGAAAGCATTGTATATTGGGTATATATAAAGTATTGTATATTGGGTATATATAAAGTATGGTATATTGTGTATGTATAATAGCATTGTATATTGGGTATATATAAAGTATGGTATATTGGGTATATATAAAGTATGGTATATTGGGTATATATAAAGTATGGTATATTGGGTGTATATAAAAGCATTGTATATTGGGTATATATAAAGTATGGTATATTGGGTATATATAAAGTATGGTATATTGGGTATATATAAAGTATGGTATATTGGGTGTATATAAAAGCATTGTATATTGGGTGTATATAAAGTATGGTATATTGGGTATATATAAAGTATGGTATATTGGGTGTATATAAAAGCATTGTATATTGGGTGTATATAAAGTATGGTATATTGGGTATATATAAAAGCATTGTATATTGGGTATATATAAAGTATTGTATATTGGGTATATATAAAGTATCGTATATTGGGTATATATAAAGTATCGTATATTGGGTATATATAAAGCATTGGTATATTGGGTATATATGAAAGCATTGTATATTGGGTATATATAAAGCATGGTATATTGGGTATATATAAAGTATGGTATATTGGGTATGTTAAAAGCATTGTATATTGGCTATATATAAAGCATGGTATATTGGGTACAAATGTCTACTAACAGACTAATACAATTTTAAGCTTTAAGATTGCCTGCACATGCAATAAATTTATTCAATACACAAACTAAAAGTGTAATTTTCAAGTCGATTTCCTTAATTGATATGATGTGTCATAATTAAATTATGTATTGCTAAGCCTTTTGAGCTAAGTAGATATCTATTTGTATGTGTGTATCCTACATTTACACAGGTAGAATATAATGAATCGAGCATCATACCCCACCATGATATGCAAACATTCCTGAACATAATATAGCTGCTCTTTACTTCAGAAGGAACAATATACACTTTCACACACGTATCAGTGCAAAGACTGGACCCAAACTACCTGTAAATGTACGTAAATAAAGCGGAAATGTTATCAAACGCTTTGAAAATTCAATACCGTTTTCATTTATTTGCTTACGAAGATGGATGACATTTTATCCGTTTCCATGGACATTGCTTTTTTCTTCTTCTCCCCATCATTTTCTGCTGATGGTCAATAACGTTGTTAATGTCCATCCGTCCGTCCTTCCGTTTCATTCACTTTTCAACGATTTTGTGATTAGAATGAAGCCATATTGGATTTTAATGTGGGGGATGACCTAGATAATGTGTTACGTGCTTAGGCTCGAATAAACAGTAACACAGAAAGAGTGAAAATAACAAGCTTGTAAAAACTTAATAAACAATTTATTGAGTACAAATAGTTGTCAGAAAAGAAAAATAAACTAACGGTTTTAAGAATCAATTCCAAAAGTAATCCAAAAATAATTCAAAATATTATCCACTAGATAAATTGCAAAAGTCCTGGTAATAAAATGTCCAAATAATTCTAAGTTCGAAATCCAGCGATGTATCCAATATGGAAGACGATGTTACTTGATGAAATCAGTTCGTGTTAATAAAAATCTCTATGAGCACAATTCTTTTCCAGATAAATAACAAAATAATTCCTCTTGATCCAAGCGAATTGACACAATTTCCAGTACAAGGTAATTTATAATAACTCAAAAAGACACAACTTAATATTCTAAAAGCCCAACTTCTACTGAATAACTCGCTCCAAAACATAGTTTATATACCTGTTTTTACGTAAACAAGAAAGGGGTCACGACCTTCTAGAATCTCTCAGAACAATTTTACGTTCAAGAAATCACGTAAACAGCGTATGGCTCAACTAAATTAGAAAGATGTTTATACTTTACTCCATTTTGTCCTTGGCACCAACCAATCATTTTAAAAGCTTGTTTACAACTCTGAAACCAGGTCAGAAATGAGGTCAACACCTGGTGTTTATCCTGTAAGGTACAGGTCACCCCCCTTTTCAATGAACGAATCTTAAAACTTAAAATGCCAAATTTGAATGTAACAAACAGACGATAAAAATAAATATAAATCACTTATATTAAATATACGTAACAAATGTTTGAGTTTCGCTTTCGTTTTCTACAATGTGTTTTCCTTGTTACCCCCCCCCCCTTTTCATAAATGAAGAGGTTTAGGTTTACTGTTCTGACCTATTTAATTGCTGATTGGACTTAAGACAGATAGGACTCGGGTAATAGGCAATAAATCTCATGGGTATGTGACCGCTGTCTGACGTCATAGTTTATTATTACATACAGAACCAACGTTTCTTTAGTTGAAATGACTTGATAAGGCCTCTTTCTCTTTTGAACCCAATTCCTCTTTACTTATCCTTTTTCTTTCCGTCTCACTGAGGAGAAACGGCTCTATAAAATGTATACATTTTAATCCATAAATCTGACATGTTTGATCTGAATTATCCGAGTTAATTTAGTAACTATTCGTTCATATTGTTTAGGTTTCATGCTAGCATACGAAATATTCCAATCCACCCATTTATCCTTCCACCCAACCACCCATTGCTTAATCCATTCCCATACATAACACTTGGTAGATTAGATATGTATGTACACAGAAATGTGTTTATGTGTTACAATACGGGCACAAATGTGTGATATACTGTGTGCAGAAATGTTTTGCTATTTCCAAAGAGACTTGTTCAAACTTTACTTTAGTGACTTATAAAACTATCGCTACATAAAATTTTGAGTAAAATTTTAAGGAAACCCTTAAATTACACCAGTATGTATATTTCTATAATCCGACCAAATCCTGAATTTTGCACAAATTGAAAACATTTGACGTGTGTAAGATTGATTTTACACTACGTCCGAGAAGTTACAAATCTACACTCCATCAGCGCCGGTGCAAGGCATTTTGGTGCCCTAGGCGAGATCAGATATCTGGGGCCCCACATCCACTCATGTCCTCCCCCACCCGCCCATCACGAAATAAACCCTTAGCCCAGCGCCCTAGGCGATTGCCTAGTTAGCCTAGCGGAAGCGCCGGCCCTGCACTCCATATAAATTGACATTCGTGTGTAAATCCGTACACATGACAAAATTGATATACAGGTACCTAAATAATTAGACACTTATGTACTTTGTGCATGTGAACGGGGTATTACTAGAGGAAGTTTTCCATATTTTATATATTGACCTCTGGAATTTTTTTTAGATCTTTTGGGAATGTTGTGATACAATAAAAAAATATATATATAAAAATAAAAATATAATATAGCCTGTAGTGATGTATGACTCCATTGCCTGCACATCAACTATTAATCGTGACGAAATGAACATTTTCCGATCCTTGCCATGAGACCTTGTAAAATGTGCCGAAGAGCAATGCCATCTTTAGAGACGAATTGAAAACTTAAGACTTTGTAAGTAACAAGATGACATGAATGATTGTCCATGGCGTGACATGTCTCTTGATTTCCAAGATATCCATGACACTTTTTCAATGTTACTCGACAATATCTAGAAGTTCGAAAAAGGCTGAAACCGAGTTTTAATAAGTCCATCTGGGCATGTTCTTGAATAATAAGCCAGTCTCTAAACGTAGACCACCAAATAGACCCCCCCCCTCTCTCTCTCTCTCTCTCTCTCTCTCTCTCTCTCTCTCTCTCTCTCTCTCTCTCTCTCTCTCTCTCTCTCTAGACGCTGATTATCTGAATTAAACGTGGCAATCTAATTACAAAACATTGTATTGGCCAATATGAAACTAGCATAGTGTTTTGTCAATAGTACAAACATTACAAGACATTTTAAGAGTATATCAAATGGGTTTTGTTGAATATCATTTCCTTTGGATGGGGGAGGGGCCGAGTGGCCAAGTGGTCTAAATCGCTCTTCGTTACGGATCACTGCCATCTCACCTGTCTGCGTGTCTCACCTGTCTCTGATTTGGACAATGTGGTTATGTGAGAAAGCTTGACAGTAGCTTCTTGTGGGTCGGTGGTTCTTTCCTGGGTTTTTCCTGGTTCTTCCTCTACCACTAATACTGGCCGCCAAGTACAGCCTATCTTGTGCTGAGAAATGGTGTTTAACCTACCCCACAACATTTCCTTTGGATACACCAGGAATAAATTTATCAAACACATTACTAATGTCAATATAGGACGTGGTCATTCTTTGACCAATTAGAGTATTAAGTTTGAATTTCAGTATAAGTGTGTAATACCTCCCTATTCATGTTCCTCATCAGAAGTCTTTTTCTCATTGTGTTAGCTAAATAAATTAAAATCTCAAATGATTTATATAACTCCTTATTATTTGTGAGAAATCATTATTATCTTGAAAAAAGTAAGGTCAAAGTTCAGAGCGGGCGGCACCTAATCAGACGTAGATATAGTACCACGTAAGAAGGTTTAAAGTAGTCTGTTGCCATCGTTTCACATTGTATATCTATATATATATAAGAGTTATTTGTAAGAGTTTACTTTGTTGCACTTTGGTTTTCAGTTGATAAACCCGGCGCTTATATTGCTCCACTCTTCACGGACCTTACACATTAATAACGATATTTAGATCTATATAAAGCATGGTGTTATGACATATCGATATCATGGTGTAGTGAAATTTGCATATCTGAGATAAATTCGATAATGTATGCTATTTATATTCAAGCTATACATAAAGTATTTTTATCTTTACAGAGATTCGTCAAAACACGTTCGAGATTCAATACAAGGTGTTATATACATATATTGATATACTTTAGGTTTTGTGTTTTTCTAAATATAAACTTATTGGTTTGGGGGCCTCTAGTCTCCGAGTTTTTTTTAAAGCGCTGTCGAATTCGGACCACTGCCATCTCTCATCTCTGTACGCGTGGGTTCGAGTCTCAGATTTAGCCAACGTGTATGTGTGAGAAAGCATGCCAGTAGCTTCTCGTGGGTCGGTGGTTCTTTCCTGGGTTTTTCTGGGGTTTTCATCCACCATTATACTGGCCGCCATGTATAGCCTATCGTGTTCTGAAAAATGGCGTTAAACCCTACAACAACTTATTTGTTAACCTTTCTTCGTAAATAAAGGATCACAGTCGAATTGTAAATGTTTTGGGGTCCAGACCAATTGATGAGACCAGTTGTTGCGTAGTGTAGTTTCACACCACCCTTACAAAATACCGCTAATATTGATCACGATATTTGCGAATAAATATATTTTTAAAAGATATTTTGTATATTTTTAAAATATTGGGTTATTTTGGGTGGGGTGGGGTGGGGGTGGGATGTCTTATCATAACTAAAAGCCTCATCACCTTCTTCATTTTTATATTATATCATAAGATTGCACGCTTAAACACTTAAAGATGTCAGTAAATATGTGGGCTCTTATCTTGTAATATTTAAATGTGTTCTGATTTATAATCAATATTAGGAATATCACTGTAGCTGATACTATGGAAAACATCATTCTGACATTAGTTCCTGACGATACAAATTTGAAGTGTTGACACGGAAACTTACTATTTTTCTGTTACATTGTCATATAATAGGCTAGGAAACTTCGAGTGGGATACCAGACAATGTAATAAAAGGACACATTAGAACAATATGACGTCATAATCTCTATTATACCAACACTTTCTCAAGGATAATGATCAAAACGGTATCCAATTAATAAAGTCAAGTTAGTGTCGGTTTTGGTCGTGTTTTCCCATGAATGATATCTGCAAATTCTCTCTGCACATACAGTCTGGGTAGGTCAAGACTAGCATTCTCTAACGATTTTATATTTCTTGGCTACGATCATTGATTGAATCAGTTCGGGCTGTGCTGCATTAGCTTAAATACAGCTGATTAAAAAAACTGTTTGAGGTGTTTCCAAACAAACAAACACCACCAACCAAAAACAAATCAAAAGCAAAACAAGAGCCAACGAGACAAGACAACCATCACTAATAGATAGGTTCTTTGCTGCATTGGGGTGAATCGAGTGGCCAAGTGGTCTAAAGCGCTATCCTTTACAGGTCACTACCATCTCACCTCTGTCTGCTTAGGTTTGAGTATCAGATTCATGTGGATATGTTAAAAAGATTGCCGGTAGCTTCTCGTTGGTCGTTTTTTTTTTTTTCAGGGGATTTTTCCGGGTTCTTCCTCCACCATTAATACTGGCCGCCATGTATAGCCTATAAAAAAAGGCGTTAAACACTACTAATACTTCTTTGCTGCATTGGATTCATAATATTTTGCTGATAGCGAAGTAGTATAACAATATAAACCTGCGATCGAAGAATGTCTCGGCAATATCATTAACAAAATAAGCAAAATTAAGAAATTATGAAAAGAGGAAAGCAATAGCACCCCCCCCCCCCATCTTAATAAATGTAATTATTTTGTTTTGATCTATCCTTATGCCTTATGCTTAGAAAATAAAATAGTGACATCCATATTTAAGGCCGTGGTAGCTGTTTTGAAAAACGTGTTGTCGCTATTCCTGAAGAAATAGTTATATCGACAGCGGGTTTTCACCAGAAGATTTGTAACGACATCTATTTGTAGTAACTCGGCTCTAAATTTAAATGGTGCCTATTGGATTGATGGTCATTTCAAAATAATGTTTTCTACAAACATTTCTTATGATATTTATTTGACATTTAATAAAAATGGTGCATAACTGGAATCCAGAATGGCCACATTGGTAGCCATCTTAAAGGTCTTGTTTTCTCATGACTTTATGACCAGATTCACATTCACCAAAATACTTCATATTATGTGCGTTTAATTCTGAATCAACACGGTGCTAATCTCATATCTAATATGGCTGCTACAGCGGCTACTGCCTAATAAATTCTTGAAAAAAGAATTTTTTTTATGCTCATCTATAAAAGGGGATTGTAATCGGGTAGTGATGTGTTACCGACATATTAAAGGGACATTACTCCAGAGAAAATATCATTATAGTCAAGGTATCAGCCAAAGAAACTATCCCCGAAATGAAGAAAAAAATATAAATAAACAAAATGCACACGAACGTCGTGTGATTATACTGATCTGACACACATAATATTCCCTTTTATATCCGCCATATATTTATAATATTACTCTCTTTCTAAACAAATGGTTTTAAATGTAACTAATATGGCTGGGTTTTTCAGTCCAGAGTCCGATAAATAATGTAAAACAAATACTTAGGGCTATAAAGGTATAAACTAATCACATAAAATTAATCTCATGAATGTTATCGTTAGTATAATGACGCACGTCAAATTTAATAAGACTATGTTCATGTCTATTGGAAGTAGCATTATCTACAAACCAGAAATCATAAGGGCAGATTTCAGTCTATCATTTCGCCTGAGAGCTTATTGATAAAAGTTCACAGCAAGTGTGATACAAATCTCTTCATATATAACGTCTAGAAGATAGCCAGCCGCTTTTTGATTGGTTACCCACGACGAACGGTTGGTAATATAAGCTATCGTGCCCTTCCTCTAAACGAGGCAAACAACAAATAAAATCAGTAATGATATAAATGTCTTTCTGATTTTTCCATGTACTGCCGTTGAAGAAGATCCAAAGTGATGTAAATCAATACATTTGACTATAGAATGAAGAAATAATTTAGAAATATTTGTAAAGTATTAATACAAACTTATCTTAGAGACAATTGTTTTTCGATACTAAGGCAAACTTATTTTCTGAACAATATTGATATAATTCAGTGATTTATATAAGATAAAACAGAACACAAAGGCTATTGGTTTCTTCCACAAACTAGCGAATGTGTTTTTGTTTCTTTAAGAGACATGTATTGCGTGCCTCTGTCAATCAATGCCAAAAATGTTACTAAAGCGTGCGCAAAATTCAGTTGTGTGTTGGATTGTCTTATTGTAAAGCCAACTTACGAGTACGGAATTCGTTTTTGCAACGTTGCCCACCTAGTTGTTTTCGAACGAGAGAGATTTTATATTCAGAGACTGAATTTCTCTCCATTGTTTTATGATATAGCATTATCAGAATCGAGTAAGTTCAAGCATTTTATATTTTCTCTCATGACGATGCTTCAAATACTTAATGATATACATTATTACAGTGTTGTACAGTGTACGCATTTTAGTCGTATTCCATATGAATATTTGTTAGTTTATATCATCACCTGAAATATGATCCATTTGAACATTATTGTTAGATTCATCATGAATATGTCTGTATGTAGCTATGATCAGCCGTGAAAAATTCAACGGAAAATGATTTTGTTTCTACATAGATAAAGTCGACATTTCTTTATTGTCAATAATTTGCATAATTACCAATTAGCCAGCAAGGTGAAGTTCTTTTCACTGTAACAGATTAGTTGTGGATTAGAGCAGTTTGCCTTGTCAACGAAACTTGCATCTAAAAAGAACTAAAAAGAAATCTAGAAATTATATTGAGAATAAATGGTTAGATGATTTTTTAAATTTTATTTTTCATTCGGACAGCAGAGAGGTTAGGACATTGCGCTTTAGTGGACTGGAGTGGTACATGCTGTTTATATAGAATCTATGTTGGGGTTTGAACCGAGACAAGGAAATCTCAGTCAAGGGGGTTAACATTAGTTATCTCTCCAATCGTATAAACCTCGTGGAAAGACATATAATTTAACTTCCGTGATTGAGGTTTCCTTGTCTAGATCCAAAACACCAACGTAGATTCTTTGTCTCACCCAAATAATTACCTTTAAAGTATAAAAAAGAACTTCACACTTGTACTCTTTAGTTTGCGTGCAAATGTTTGCATGCGGTGCATTAATACATATATGTTGATGAGGACTATGGCGTGACCATGTCATCCGAAGTACACAGTTTTTTATGCGTGAGCCAAACAAACAAACAACATAAAATGTTTCATACTACTAATGTGTTATCACATTTAATATATGGATGTTAGATAAGATTAACAATAAATACTTAATATATATTACAAGAAATTATTTCATTTTCATCAGTTCCAATTTAGAAAATTATATTGTAAACAATAAAACAATACTGGGCCCACGCCTTAGTTGTGGTGTATAGGCTATTAGTATTATAATAACGAAAAGTTACATGTAGGATGGGTTATTCACGGATAGTTAATGATTTGTGTCACTATTGTATACAACTCTAGTTTTCTTTGTAGAAGCTGAAACTGTGACATACTTGTGGTGCCTTTGTTACCATCGTGTATAAAGACCCTCCAAACACGAACCATAACGGATAACCATGTTAAACTTTCAATTTCACGGATTCATTGAAACTTTATTTTTCTGTTTGGAAATATGGCAAGTGTAACAGTGAATTTTTCTTATAGATCAATGTTGCGGATAAACGATTCCTTCTGGCTTTTAAGTGCATTATTTGTCATTAAATATTGAAGGTATATTTTTTTTATTTAACTGTGACACAGTGGAGATGCTTAAAAAATTAGAATAAAGTATGTTTAACATAGCACATTTCTGGCTGTTACTAAGTTTTCCGTATTTGTTAACACATTAACAACTGGATGTTTTTGATGTTTTCGCATGAAATGCGAGTAGGAAACACATTTGGGGACTATTTCTGAATACATCCGAATACATCGACTTCCATGCAATTTTCCAATGCCTAGTTGTGCTATTGAAAAAATACAACGTTTTCCACTAGTTAGTTTGCTCGCACATTAGCTAAAGGTGAAAAGTTGGAGTTCTTTTTTTTTCTTCTTTTCTTTTGTTTGCTCAACGGACCCATAATTTTCGTATGGAGAAGACTCCTTATTAAAAATGCCCATCTTATCCTACTTTTGGAAGAGGTTCCCCTGTCTGTGTTCACTTCAGACCGGTATGCCTAAATGTGAGGCCATACAGTCAAAAATCTGGACACAAAATGGGAATCCGAGGACGGGCCAATTTTGCGTTGAAAAAAAACAAAACAATTAGGTTTTTCCCTCTGTATTTTGTAGTGCAACTAAAATGTCCAGATTATTTGGTATCATTGTAGAGCTAAATATGTCGACATTTCCATAATACCACCCACGTTAACATATCATGCATGACCTTGACGATACAGACCATGGTAGCTGGCTACACCTCTTGCCTCGTAAACGTCGCGCTAGAGGTTTATGTATTAAGAGAGTTGGTTGGTTTTGAAGTGCATAGGTCTATAGTCTATGTACATAGATTAGAGTTTTCTGCCATAGTTAATTTCACACAGCATTGAGAGTTGTATCCTATCTATAGCACAGTCAATTTTCAGGTCAGCGTCATTAAATGTAGCCTGCATATAGGATGAAACTGACCATGCAGTGTGGACAGTGGAACGAACTAACATAATGCCAAAGAGCCCGATATGTATCCGTGTGTGTCCTTGTCTCTCTCGAAATGTTTTTGTATGATGTGATCTCAAAGATAGATTGACCTTAAAGTACTATATTTTATATATATATATATATATATATATATATATATATATATATATATATATATATATATATATATATATATATATATATATTTGGTGTTGTTGTTATCGTTTGATTTTAGAACAACTACGTAAGGCACAGTAGAAGACAACACGGTTTCTTTTTTTAAAAGTAGTTCTGAGCACGCGGACACCTTGACTGAGACGACTGGTCTGGGATGATTAGACTGAGATAAGAAAAGTAAAGTTAGCAAAACAGCTAGATTTCTCAGTCGCATGGGTGAGAAAAAGCAGCATTGTTGCAGAATTTTGTTATGGAGTTAAGGAATAAATGTGTATAAAAACGGAATGATCTCCTAATATATTTATCTCTGTATATGTTGATTTAATTTTAATGCCGACTCTTTATCGCAAATTCGGGTTATACACGTTTTATTTCTGAATAACGATATGCTTTGCTGTAAAATAATTATAATGTAATTAACATGTATTTGACCATTTGCCAATGGAATTTACTCTTGGACCGACTCCATCCCTAGATGATGCGAGAATACCACTCTATTTCTAGGCCGTTACTCCGTCTTAAAGGCTTTGATTCCAAGACAACTAGATAGAACGGAGACACAAAAGACCTCTAGTAGGCACTAAGTCTTGACGATCATTGCTTATATGATTTCATTTGAAGCAAAAGTCTACGTTGAGATTCGCAAATATATCATATCTTCTATAAATTATACCGGCCAATGAAGTTTTCAAATTGAATATGCGTAAGATTCTTAACTTTCTTTTCCATTTTCTTTCATAGAAATAAATAATGATGCTAAGTTGTTAAGAAATCTGAATCCATAACTTAATTTGTTCAACGGTAGACAATTAAGAATGCCTGACAGTGACACAAGGTCGCCTGCATGGCTATTTATAAGTTAAGTGTCCGTTAATTTTAGGAATCTGAATCGTAAATTAGCCCTTTCACCTATCAGACCTTGGCGTGGTAATGGTGGAGAAAATGTGCTCTCCTGAAAAAGAATGTCTTTAACGTAGAAAATGAAAACACAGTAATTGAAAGTATTGCAAGGATGTCGAAACAAGTGAGAAATATCTGTATTAATTCCTTTTTTAAGTCCTATTATTATTTTTGTTCAATAGACTAATCATTATCTTGCTCTCATTACGTTTTACATATAGTGAAAAATTATTTATCTAAAACTCATGATGCAAATATATTTAACATTATTTATTATAGCATGAACGGTACGTGTATTAAACATATTTCCGTAATTTTCAAGTAAATATCTTTTAAATCTTCCTGACATTAATTTTCAAAAGTCATGAGGCTTCAACGGAAATTTTGATAAATGGGGATACATTACTTTTTTCTTCAGTATTTATTATGATCGTCAACACCTTTCCTCGCTATCAAAACTTCCTTCAAGCGATTTATCCTTCAAATCAGACTTAAAGGTCACTTTATACAAACATGTGATAGTATTAAAGTCATAAAAACGAAGTTAGTATGTATGCACACCATAAAAGTGTTTATTTAGACTTACAAATCTGCTTTCTTTCAATGAAAAAAAGCAACATTCGGCAATCTTCGTAAACAATCGGTAGTTTCCGCGTGCCAAAACGGATATGACGTACATTTAGCCCTTCTATTCAATTTTGCCATTCAAGTGTTTATTTTCCCCACGTAAATGTCTATGTGCTTGCGATCGTTCTTTGTAAAGCAAATAGTGTGCACTGTGTTGCGCATGGATGTAACCAAAAGAGTGTTGATGGGACAAAGTGGATTGAAGCTGTGGGATCGAATAGGGTAAGGGATGGGAAAGTTGTACCATTTATGCTTGATTTTAGTCAGTTTGGCCGAAATTTATGTAGGAAAAAATGTTTTTGACAATTTTTATAGATTGTAAAATATTATGGGTTGTAAGAGAATAAAATAGAATAAATTTAAGCAAACTAAACTATTTTGATATTCTTCGAAAGAAAATAATCATACTTTGTAATGTACATATAAAGACGAGAGTAAACAAAAACTGACATATCTTGCTCATTCTAATTAAAATATTTATATACATTTATTTTTATGCTATAAATAATACATGCATCTGCACAACGACTTTCTCAATTTAAGTCTTCCAGTCAAATTATCAAGATGTATAATACAATAATATTTAACAGATAATATTCTACAGAATACGTATACATGTTTCTAATGGATGGTAACGTACATTATATATTTTAACAAATATACTTAATTTTTGGCTTCAGGTTGTAACACTGCTGCATTTAAATACACACTCGATTAGACGAGAGAGAGAGAGAGAGAGAGAGAGAGTGAGAGAGAGAGAGAGAGAGAGAGAGAGAGAGAGAGAGAGAGAGAGAGAGAGAGAGAATAATGCTGAGTATTTCGTTCATTTTTAGTTGCTGCAATATGAAGCTTTTACCAGTTAATTTTATTGTTTTCTTTTTCTTTTTCAAGTTGATGTCTTCGTGTGTTCGCTCGTAAGCTGAATATTTGTCTTTACTTGTCTATGTCGTCAATCATATGTGTTATATTATTCCCTACACATAAGAGTGGAATTAATTTTGAGTTAGATAAACAAATACTTATTTGAAAATACAATTAAAGAAATCAGCCATCATTTATTTCTTTTTTATTCGTCATGCGAAATTTATTAAAAGAAAATATTTCCACGAACTCCATGTTAGATTCTTTTAAATATGCCGATTTCTTTTCTCTTTCTTTGCAAAGTCGGCCGACATAGAGAAGTCAGCATTAGCAAGAGAGGGGCTGAGCAGACCAAATTTTCAGCGCGATTTGGACCCTCCATGATGAAAAAAATGTCATAGGACCCCCCATTCGTTGAAATAAAGGTTAAGAAAAAAAGATTGCAAAAGTATCAGTGATTTCAACGAATGGGAAGTGAAATCGAATTGGAAAGCAATTGGAAACGCTGGCATTTCCCACGCTAGCGTTTCTACGATGAGAGTTTTAGCCAAAAATTCGATCAAGTCCGATACGATATCTTGTTGCAGGTTCATGTAAATTTATTGTCACAAATCCGTGCGGGGTCGATTGAGCAGCGCTAAATAAATTTCTAAATTTATTCAAATCCATATCGGAACACCATGTCTGCCAAATATTTCGACATGTATGTGTATCAATACCGTTAAACATACATATTAGATTGCAATTATCTCGAATTACTTTTGGAATCTGAGTGTAGCGTTGAGTGACATATATCACGTCAGTGTTTTTGTGCCTGCCTCTGGAAAAGATTCTAGCTGTTTTTGTTTGATTTTCTAGCATTATATCATCGTACACTACCATGTTGTTGATACCCCCATCAATGTCTTCTATGTGTGGCGCTTCATTTATATCATTGATAAATTCGACGACGCTATATCCTACATTTTCAGATACATTTTCATTAAAGTCTTTTAACACCTGATAGCAGTGTTGATCATCTAAGCTAGGTGCCACTAAATACAATTTATCCCAATTGGTATATTTCATCAACAATGTAAGTAACAATTGTGTTTTACCGGATCCTGATGGACCTACAATAACATATCTAATTGAGTTTGGTAACATTGGATGATGTTTTATGGGTTCTTGTCTTTTCAACGCGGAAAAGTCAATTACTTCCATTAGATATAAAATAATATTATTATGGATCTATATTGTGTAAAATGTCGAGCACGTACTCGTACAATTGACCAAACAACAATTACTACAAAAAATAACAGATCTGCAATTGCTGGTAAGTGTGAAATTTGTGGTACAAAAATTTTTTAGATTTGTGAGAAACGCTAGCGTTTCCAATAAAAAAAAGCCACGGAGGTGATATCGCTGCAAAAATGTCAAAACTCCCAGGATTTCCATGGAGAAAATACCCTGGAGAAAAACACATCCCAGGATATAGTTACTGTGGGCCAGGGACACGATTAGATATTCGACTCGATGCCAATGATCAACCTCGATCTGGTGAATCTCCAATAAATGCTATCGATGAAGCGTGTCGTATACATGATATAGCATACCGAAGTAACGATTTGCAACAGCGGCATCTTGCTGATGTAAAATTAATTCATTCGATAAATGCTATTCCAGGTAAATCTTTTAAAGAAAAATTGGCATCAGTTGCTATTAAATCTGCCCATGAAAAGTAAATTATTGTTTGGTGCAAGTGTATAACATGGAAAAAATTTATTATTCTCCAACAGGATATTTCATGGGTAAATCCGCTATTAACAAATTAGCTAGTGCCGCTAAAGTCCCGCGTGATGTTGCTGCAGATTGGTTATCCCGACAAGCAATATGGCAAATTTACCTACCAGGTCCTGCATCAATTAAATATGGATCGTTTGATGTATATGTCCCAAATGAGGTTCATCAGGCTGATATTTTATATTTACCGCATGATAAACAAAGACTAGTTTACAAATATGCGTTAACAGTTGTTGATGTTGCTAGTAGATACAAACAAGCATTGCCGCTATCAACAAAATCATCATCTGAAGTCGCTGCGGCGTTTGAAAAAATTTATCAAAAAGGTCCGTTACGTTGGCCAAATTTATTACAGGTAGATCCTAGTAAAGAATTCCACGGGGATGTATCATTGTTAATGGCACAGCATAATGTTGTAATTAGAAGAGGACATACTGCAATTCATCGAGATCAAGCAATTGTAGAACGATTTAATAAAACCCTTGCTGATAAATTTTTTTATTATCAAACTGCAAAAGAATTTATTCAACAAGGTATATCTCGTGAATGGGTTAAACGACTTCCCAAGGTAATTTCATCACTTAACAATCAAGTCACTTCATCAATTAATGATAAACCAGCCTCCGCAATCACAAAAATATATACCTGGAAAAAAATCTCAGTATAATGATACGCCATTGCCGTGGAATGCTACTGTAATATATTTATATGAACCTGGTGAATTACAGGGTGGTGTTAGACGATCTACAGATCCGTTATGGAGTATTACTGCCCATAAAATATATTCTGTGGTATCAGCGGCACACAGACCAACATATTATAAATTGGATCCAACTGCACCTCAACGAAGTTTTACTCGAGAACAGCTTCAAGTTATTCCAGATGATATTCAATAACCACCGAAAAATTTAACTTAAAATTACAACTCGTTTAAGTTGGTCTATTTTTCTTACTCGTGACACAGCTAAATAAATTAAATTATCCCATTCGATAAAGTCATCAATGATCCACATGACTGTATCTGTTATAGTTAGTCCTTGTGAAGAATGTATCGTTGTAGCATATCCTAACCGCCACGGAGAATTAATTGTATTTATTGCGTCGCTAACCACAGATAAATCAACTTCAACAATGTCATTTAATACAAGTTCTTGTTGTTGTTGTTTTCCTGGTATATCTACAAGAATATTTTGTTTTCGTGTATCTTTAGGCCTGTAACATAACGGAAATGGTTCGTTAGGAAATTTTCTTGTATGAATATTAAATAATTTTTTCAAAAGAATATCTCTGGTGTTTTTTCTACTAGATACAACTATATCAGATGGTTTCCAAATATTGTAAAATTCTTTCAATGATGTTTCAGGTATTACTTTTCGTAACTGTTCAGCTTGATTTTTATTACTAGTACATCTAATTGCAGCTTTCAATCCAGTTAATTTTTCATCAAGAGATCTGCGATCAATTGTCATTTCTTCGTAATAATGTACTTGAAGTTTTAACCAACAATGTGGAGATATATTTTCAAATGGTGGTGGTTGTCCATGGTCTTCACATAACACTACAGTTGTGTTTTTTGTTTTTAACCATTCCAGAAACATTTTTATTATTTTTTTCGGCACAGTACAAATTTCATCCCACAATACCACATCAGGAATAATTTTAGTACCCATTCGTGATGGGGTCCATTCGCCTCCACTGTATCTGAAGAAACTATGATATGTACTTGCTGGTATTCCCTTTTCATTAAAATCTCTAGCAAGGCGATGGGTTGTTGTTAGTGCAATTAAATTAGCACCGCGAAATAATTCTATTACCCGCGTTGTTTTTCCACCACCACCTGGACCTTTTAAATATACAAGTTTGTGTCTGGCAATAACGTCATGTATACTTGGGATGTTGAGATTTTTTTCAATTGCGTTGCCATGATATTCTGGTAAATCTTGTACATCTGCATGTTTTCGATACTCATACAATTCTTCATGTTTAACACGCCATGTTCCCAATGTTGTTCCATCGCCAAGATATTTTTAACAACATCGTAATATTTTTTATCGTAATAAAATGAGTCAGTTGCGACTCTTACTGCAGCAGCAGAAAATCGATTTATCATCGAAAATAAGTTTCTGCTAACATATGCTAGCATATATGATCGTAAATGAACATATTGTGGCATTTCAACGTTAAAATATTCCACAATATGTCCAAACTGTTCTCCTGATGACAATTCTGCTGTAGTTTGTCTGAAAAAAACACATTTTGATACTGCGTCGTCGATGATGAATTTTAATTCCCCGGGATCTAGCACTAACTTAGCAGTTTTGCGTTTGCGAATTTCATCTTCGGCAGTTTCTCCTTGTGTGAATTTTCCAATAATAATCCGTGAAATTTGTTTACATTCGTCTGTGATTGCATCTCGAAGAAATTCTATATCGTATCTGGGAAAACAATCTGGTGTAGGTAGCCAAACTTCAGTTTGTTTATCACTAAAAGTTATTTCAGCGATAGTTAATTCTGTTAACACGTTATTATCAAGTGCCCATCTCAATAACACAGTTGGAACCCATCTTTTTTCATGTAAATGTCGTCCAAGCCATAAATATGTTACAGTGTGTAATCCGTCTGCAAGTTTAAAAGAAACAACTTCAGCAAATCCAGTTAAATTATAATCAGGTAATGGTCCATTAACAGATATTCTTACCATTCTGTGAGTTGGTAGTCCAAATTGTTTAAAATATTTATTACATTCACCCCCACCAAGGAAACTTCCTGGATAACATGCAATCATATCCACGGATATAATGTCGTTGAAATTATATTGTGTGTTCTATAAACCACCGTGACCAAATTCTATACAACTTTGTCGTGTATTTTCAATAAATTTTTTTTAGTTGGTTTCCATGAGTTTTTTTCCCTGGCAAATTGAGATGCAATTGATGAAATTGTAAAACTTGTTTGAGTGAGTTTTGTAATTATCGACGATGCCTCTTCGGGGGATTTATCACTGAGGTATTTAATGGCAAACTCTTCCATGTGTTGTTGTAGTGATTCTTGCCGATAAATTTCCCCATTTGCTGCTACAAATTGATCATATTTGCCACCATCGCTTGAAAACAACCATATATTTACCGGGTCAGTGTAGTGATTTTTAATCCAATCAAACATCTCCTCTTCGCTGTACTATTTAATAATTTTATTTTCAGGGAAATCTCCTTCGTTGATTCCCCATGCATGAAAATTGTGATCAATAATCTCGATGGGGGTTCCCTTTGATCGGTAGCACCCGGAATTATAAAATATTCGATCTGGAAGCATTTTAACAACAATGGGGATTTTTAACTTTTTTTCCAACTCGGCCACATCGTGTTTTGTTGCACTGGTGCCTTTTTATTAATATATTCACTCCATGCGGCAATTTTATTCGTTCGCGTTTCAGTAAGACCTGAGCCTCTTTTTCGTGTATTAAAATGTTTTATGACTTGTTCGCTACACAATTTAACGTTGTATATAATTTCATTCCTGCGACTTCGTTATCATTGGGAACCTCCACGGGAAATACCCCATAGGTGATCACATTAAACGGATATGCTACATTGTAGTATTAATTATCGATACCAACTAGCGTTGCAGGTTTTGTGTGTTTTGTTAAAATAAATAATCCACCGTTATATGTTACTCTTCTACGATGATGAAATATTTTCCACGTTGATGCTGTTTTTTTCGATTTTTACAGATTGTTTTAATTTAATTAAATCATCTAGCTGTTTTCGTTGATTTTTGGACAATTTTTTCTCAAATTTTGTGTAAAAAACATCTAACGTATATTTGCCGTTTTTTGTAAAATTGATTTGTGATAAAATATCTGTGGCACGTTTTAACGTCATTGTGTTGTCATCGAAATTTGTCAAAAACGTTGAATACGTATATGCTGCACCATTTAACCGATGTTGCCGTTTTGCTTCACGGATACTTCTAACAATTCTAGATTTGTATCTCGTTGGTGATATTTCCCCATCTAGGTCATATTTAATTTTAACCCGTACAGGTTCGTAATCCAAATTTATCTTATAAATCTGTTTCATTTATATATTAATAAAGCAAATCTCCAATTAAAATTTTAATTGTCGATATAATATATTAATGGCGCAAAATAGATGTAAATGGCTGTGGAAATATGATAAAGAAGTGTGTTCTCGAAAATGTGTTGGGGAATATTGCGCAACGCATAATCAACAGATTAAAAACGGTTCCCACGGAGTGTATTAATTGTGGACGCGGTGTTCGAGGAAAAACTCGACTATGTGCTGAATGCGGCGGTAAACGATTTCGTGAATTTGTTAGATATTATCGACGCAAACACGGGTTAATATATGACGAATATGACTTTATAACCGGGGATTACAAAAAACAGCAAATAAAGTCATAAATTCTGCACAATTAATATTCCAAATAAAAAATTATAAATCTGCTAAATTTATTTATGAATGTCATAGATCATAAACTTGACAACACAAAGCGATATTTTCTGATGAAAATATGTTTGAAAGATACGTACAATTAGACAGAAGATATCCCACATGTATATGAACGACGAAAATATTGCTCAGTTGATTGCCGAACTGGACAAACTTGTACATTACGTTCCTGTCGGAAACACATTTACAAGTGAATGGCTTGAGCAAGAATATCTCGGTGTTACATCAATGAGAAATCAAGGGAAACCATCTTATCGAAACGAATATAGAATTATAAAACTTCTTATTGAGGCATGTACAGCAGTATTAATAAAACACAGAAATAAAATAGATATGTTTGTTCCAGTAAGTAAAATAATTAAATCTATCGAAGATTCTCTCAAAGAAACATATAATGAGCGTAAATATACTAGCGTAGTCAATGCCGAATTGATGGAAAAGCTTTTGAATTCGTAGTCATGAAAAACGCACGATGAGTAACAATGACGGTAATAATAAATGAAAAATATGTTTTTTCGTTTAGTATTCATGTTGAGTAATTATGATGAGTAACAACAGCGAAATACAAATGACAGATAACTATATCAGTAACAATAAGTGATTTTTAAGGCTCGTTGAGCTAAATCCAGTGATAACAGCGATCAGTAATCGCCGATTATTATTTCTCGATGATATAATTACCACATAATTATCCTATATGATTATTTCATCATTGTTACTCATCCGGGTTTATTGGAATAATATTTGAGTTCATCGGGAATTATCGATCATAATTACTGATATAATTATTATTTTTTACTATTTTTTTTATACTATTTTTTAAATATATCACAAATGCCCAACAAAGCAAAGTATTTATCAGATTTAGATGTTAATACTATTATTTCGTTACGAGTGTAGCAGAATTGTTACCGAGAGGAGGGTGGATTAAATGAACAATACAAACACAATTTGTGAAAGAAAATATAAATTTATGTAATAAATTATAAATGAAAAAATACAGATGTAACAACACAATAATTCATGCACTCAACCCACAATTACACTCACAACCATTCACAATACATGAACAAATTAAATATTAATACAAAAGGAATCTCAGATGTAAAGGGATCTCTTGGACTATACACAAATCCAAGGATCCTTTACGAAAGTTAAATTAATGCAAGTATAAATTACGAAAAATGAACACAAACGACAAACTATACTATCGCACGATGGATTGCGATAACTAGCACGACCATATACTTGTATTCAATCAAGTTGCTAGCTTTTATTGATATCTATGCGATCACTTGAAATATTATTGTGATCTGACATAAGCATGCAAATACAACAATGTATTAAATTGTATTACAATTTCAATACACATATGTGTCTCGACCCCGTATAACCGCACGATTCAGCAACAGTTGAATCGTCTCCCAGTTTCCCCGAAAACCTAGGGTTGACCAATACTATTATCGGACGTTTCCCTTCACGGATCCACCACAGTTATACGTTCAGACAACATACAACATCTACCAGAACCAACGGTTCCTCACTACCCTAGATGTCGACCCGGATGTTTTACAACTCAGACAGCTCCGACACTCGGACTTCTAGCTTTCCGGATATTTACACGTTACACAGATGTTGACGAACAGACAGTTCGACACACAGACATATACTTCAATTCCGTTTGCACAAATTAACGGCACAATCACATTCAGATATTTATACAGAGATGTTCCGGAACAAATAATAGATGTCCCACAACAAATCAGACGATATCAAAGACGTTTATCAAAAGATGGTATCAGATGTGTTAACAGCTACGGTATCAGAAATTGTATCAACTACGTTAGTAGCTACGGTATCAGAAACATTGACATCTACGGTATCAGATCTACGGTATCAGATATACGGTATCAGAAACATTGACATCTACGGTATCAGCGATTATCAGATCTATGGTAACAGCGATTGTCAGCTACAGTATCAGAAACACGGTAACAGCTACAATAAACAAAACCAGACTAATAATAGTTGTCTCAAAAATAATCTAAGCCGTAGATTACGATATTGCATTTAAAGTCTAATAGTGACTAGTAATTCCAAATATTCCACGTTTAATTGCAATAAAAGCATCATTATACGAAATGATAATCTGAATAAAATTCACAATAAAACGAAAATGTAAATTTAACACTCACCCCTTTGGCTGGAGATTGCAAGACGAGCTTATCTATCCTTCGATTAGATATTTTGGTTCCCGTAATTATTATGAGAAATATCTCGCCTTATATACTCTCTATAGGTGAACATAAATCACATCGAGCTTGCCGTGCACCACGTGAAACGAGTATTTCGGATTTCATGTAAATAACAAACTGGCACATGCAAATCGTTACACGCCACTTACCTTGGAGAAAACAACTTAATCACCCCAGGTAATGCGTGTACGACGAAATCAAGAAAATGGTGAGTTTCGTTTGCAATTCAAGAAGAACAAAAATCAGTTCAATTTTCGCCTAATTCTGTGACAATACCTCCCCCCTAAGAATAAAAATGTACACATTTTTAAAACTAACACAGAATAGAAGAAAAATAACTACTGATGATATCTTACAACATTTACACTGGTCATACTACAAACTGGATTTTATTACTGGGCAAATTCATACAAATTTCCCATCATGCCCTACTCAAGTAGTCTGCGCCTATATTTTCAACTCCCCTTATTGCTTCTACACGGAAACGATAAGGTTGTAGTGTTAGCGCCCAACGCATCAACCGAGCGTTGGCGACCTTGGCCTTGTTTAAATACAGTAGGGGTTGGTGATCAGTCTCGAGAACGAAATCTCTCCCAAACAGATATGCGTGATACTTCCCAATTCCCCATACTACGTCCAAACATTCCTTTTCTATAACGGAATAATTTTTCTCCCTGGGTAGCAATTTTCTACTCGAGTAAGCTACGGGTAACTTACTGTCGTCCTGCTCTTGCAGTAAAACTGCCCCCAACCCAGTTTCAGAAGCGTCTGTTCTTAGAATAAAAGGTTTGCTGACATCTGACAATTTCAATATAGGTGCACTAACCAGTTTCTCTTTCAGAGTACAAAATGCTTTATCTTGTGGCGGTCCCCATTCAACTTTGTTTGGTTGCCCCTTCTTGGTCAAATCAGACAGCGGGCTAGCAATGGCTGCAAAGTTCGGTATAAACTTTCTGTAAAAACCTACTAGACCTAGAAATGATCTTACCTGCGTTTTGTTTGTTGGCTTCGGTGCGTCTCTAATTGCTTCAATTTGCTTGGGATGAGGTTTTAACTGACCCATACCGCTGACCCTATGGCCCAAACAATCTAAATCTGTATAACCAATACTGCATTTAGTGGGTCTCACTGTAAGGTTCGCTTTGCGGAGTCTATTGAAGAGCTCGCTCAGGACGGATACGTGCTCACTCCAAGTATTCGTGTACACGAATATGTCGTCTACAAAGCTATCAACGTTTGTTAAACCTTTAAGCAATTTACGCATCAAACGACAACAGGTGGCGCTGGCTCCAACTAACCCGAATGGCATCACTTTGAATTGATACAGTCCTTTCTGGGTCGCAAATGCTGTCAATGGTCGGGATCCTGGGACAATGGGAACCTGCCAATATCCATTGGCCAGATCTAATTTGGAAATCCATCGGTTTCCCGACAACTTCGCAAATAGACCCTCCATATCTGGCATTGGTTCTGCATCGAACACAGTGATTTTATTTAACTGCCGAAAATCAATGCAGAATCATTTCGTCCCGTCCTTTTTCCTAACAAGCACTACTGGAGAAGAATATGGCGAGTTGGAGGGTTCAATCACCCCCAGATCCAACATTGTCGCTCTGTCTCTTAATATACAACTTGAGCATATTCGCATGGAATGTTTTTACAATACCGTCCATGTCAATTTTATAGTCCATGTCACCTTTTACTTCCTTAACTTCATATGGACCTTTCCACTGGACTAATAACTTATTCGAACTCGTTGGAAGAAGCAATAGCACCTGATCTCCCACAAGAAATTTCTTATTACGCGCTCTGCGGTTGTAATACTTGGCATATCTGCGCCCCGATTCAATCAATTTGTCACGTGCCATCTGGCATGTACTCTCAAGTTTGTTTCTTAGATCTAAAACGTACTGGTAAGTCGTTTTTATTTCCCCGTTCGCGACATCACCAGTCCATAGTTCGCGTAGTATCCGCATCGGGCCTCGAACTGTTCTACCATACAACAGTTCAAAGGGTGAGAACCCTAAACTTTCCTGCGGTACTTCACGGTACGCGAACAGAACAGCGTTTAAATAACGGTCCCAGTCTTGCGGACGTTCCGCGCACATCTTTCGTAGCATGCTCTTCAGGGTACCATTAAACTTCTCTACCAGTCCATTGCACATCGGATGGTATGGGGTAGTGTTTAGCTGTTTGATGGATAACAGCCTACTTATTTCACCCATGAGGTCAGAGGTGAATTGGGCACCACAATCCGTGAGGATTTCTTCTGGCACCCCTACCCTACTGAAGATATCAACTAATGCTTCAGCTACCCTTTCCGTTTCAATAGTTGGTAACGCTACGGCTTCAGGGTATCTGGTTGCGTAGTCAACCAGAGTAAGAATATACCGATTCTTTCTTTCGTTAACTGGGTGTATTGGTCCTACAATATCTACTGCCACTCTTTTAAACGGTGTATCTATTAATGGCATCTGTCCCAAGGGCACCCTTGTGACCCTTCCCTTACACACGGTTTTCTGACATACGTCGCACGACCTACAGAACCGTGTGACATCGCCATTAACACCGGGCCAGTAGAATTCAGCGACTACCCTGCTAGTGGTCTTAGCCTTACCTAGGTGTCCTGCCATGCTTGACTCATGCGCCACCCTAAGTACTTGAGATCTATATCTCTGGGGTACGACCACTTGCCAATACTTCTTACCCTCCCGAGCGCTAAACTCCCTATGAATTAATCCGTTCTTGCGTACGAATCTCGAGCTACCCCCACGCTTGCAATGTTTAATCGCGCCGGACGTGATTTTCTCAACAATTGTTCTGATGGATTCATCACGTTCTTGCTCTTGTTTGAAATCATCGCGGGAAATTCCTGAGATCGATTCAGGGACTATTAATTTACGAAACGCGGTTTTCTCTCGCCGTGTTTGCGCTCGCGTTTCGACTGCCTGGGCCAAAGGTATTTTAAAATCGGCCATGGTTGGAAGACGGGAACCTTCAACATTACCGATCGTCAGATCGTAAATAGGATTGTCCATACAAAGGGCATCAACAGTTCCCGTTAAGAAAGGTGTTTTTACTGTGATCCTTGCTACGGGAATGCGACCCATCGTCTGATCAAGTAACATACATGGGGATTCCCACCCGAGCATTTGGTTATCCTGCACGAGACTACGTTTGATCACTACGCCCGTACAACCAGTGTCACGCAATACCACGACTTCTCGACCGTTGACAAACCCTCTCGCGGTTGGTACACGCGCTTCAGGAAATAAACACGTGCCAAGCGAATGAATACAAGGTTCTACCTGTACGATGTTATCAGATATACCTTTACTTTGTATAGCCACTGCTACCTTATGGATAAGTGCCTTTCTTTTAGGACAGTCTTTTTGAACATGACCCCATGCATTACACAAGAAACATTGCACACGCTGAAAAACTGGATTCCTAACTGACCTTTTTACCTCAGCTGATTTTACAGGCTCCCTAGGCATAGGTCTTACAGACTGGTTTCCAGACTTAAAATCTTTCAAAACCACGTTCTGGGTTCCCCCATGAGCTTCGGTAAATAAATCGGCTTGCTTAGCCATATATTTTACGTTCGTGAAGACTTTCTCCTTCAGAAATTGATCTAATTCTCGCCCAACTGTATTAAATAATTGATCTCTGAGCAAGAAATCAGTCAACCCTTCAAACGTTTTCACCGCTTTGCCGCATTCAATCCACCGCTCAAAATAGTTCGCAATTCTGACGGTGAACTGACCAAAGGTTTCTCCCTTATCGGGCTTGCTATACCTGAACTTTTTACGAAATCCTCGTTCAGTGAGCTCGTACCTTTTGAGAAGTGCTTCCTTTAGGACGTCGTACTTAAACACATCGTCCCTAGGAAGTCGAGAGTATACATCCAGCGCTTTACCTTTTAAAAGCGCACTAAGATGCAATGCCCAGTCATTTTGACTCCACTTCTGGTTTTCGGCATACCGCTCAAACCGATGAAGATAACTATCCATGTTATCTTTTCCATCGTCAAAGGGAGGTAATTTGGGGCCCCTTAATTTGCTAAAGGCAGAATCGTGTTCTCTTCCAGATGTCGCTAATTCTACCTTACGCTCATGATCCCGTTGCTTTGCTTTTTCATCTAACTCTATTCGCTTTTGCTCCGCTTCCATTTCCCATCCTATCCTATCCTTTTCGGCCTGCTTCTCTAATTCTATCTTTTCCCTCTCGGCCTGCTTCTCTAATTCTATCTTTTCCCTTTGGGCCTGCTTCTCTAATTCTATTTTATCCTTCTCAAAGGCCCATTTCCTTTCTTCGGCTTCCCCTTTTTCCCTTTCGAATTCCCTATCTAATTCCCGTTTCCTTTCTTCGGATTCCCTTTCTAATTCCCTTGACCTTGCCCTTTCTTCCTTTTCTAATTCCCTTGCCCTTGCCCTTTCTTCCCTTTCCCGGGCTTGTTCTTCTTGAATAAATTTCCTTAAGCTTTCACCTTCATATCCAAATTCTTTGCCTAAGGTCACCAAGTCCTTAATGGATGACATGACAATTGTAATATGAATATAGATATATAACCAAACCAATACTTTAAACACGTTTATACTGGACACACGGACCTAGGTAAACTAAACAAAAATAAACTCCAACTAGAGTATTATCTTAACAGAAGGTCACGCTCAAATATAAACATTAAATGTATACCTTCACAAAAATGATTGACAGTTCACTTAATCCAACGATCCCACTTCTGACACCATTGTAACAGAATTGTTACCGAGAGGAGGGTGGATTAAATGAACAATACAAACACAATTTGTGAAAGAAAATATAAATTTATGTAATAAATTATAAATGAAAAAAATACAGATGTAACAACACAATAATTAATGCACTCAACCCACAATTACACTCACAACCATTCAGAATACATGAACAAATTAAATATTAATACAAAAGGAATCTCAGATGTAAAGGGATCTCTTGGACTATACACAAATCCAAGGATCCTTTACGAAAGTTAAATTAATGCAAGTATAAATTACGAAAAATGAACACAAGCGACAAACTATACTATCGCACGATGGATTGCGATAACTAGCACGACCATATACTTGTATTCAATCAAGTTGCTAGCTTTTATTGATATCTATGCGATCACTTGAAATATTATTGTGATCTGACATAAGCATGCAAATACAACAATGTATTAAATTGTATTACAATTTCAATACACATATGTGTCTCGACCCCGTATAACCGCACGATTCAGCAACAGTTGAATCGTCTCCCAGTTTCCCCGAAAACCTAGGGTTGACCAATACTATTATTGGACGTTTCCCTTCACGGATCCACCACAGTTATAAGTTCAGACAACATACAACATCTACCAGAACCAACGGTTCCTCACTACCCTAGATGTCGACCCGGATGTTTTACAACTCAGACAGCTCCGACACTCGGACTTCTAGCTTTCCGGATATTTACACGTTACACAGATGTTGACGAACAGACAGTTCGACACACAGACATATACTTCAATTCCGTTTGCACAAATTAACGGCACAATCACATTCAGATATTTATACAGAGATGTTCCGGAACAAATAATAGATGTCCCACAACAAATCAGACGATATCAAAGACGTTTATCAAAAGATGGTATCAGATGTGTTAACAGCTACGGTATCAGAAATGGTATCAACTACGTTAGCAGCTACGGTATCAGAAACATTGACATCTACGGTATCAGATCTACGGTATCAGATCTACGGTATCAGAAACATTGACATCTACGGTATCAGCGATTATCAGATCTATGGTAACAGCGATTGTCAGCTACAGTATCAGAAACACGGTAACAGCTACAATAAACAAAACCAGACTAATAATAGTTGTCTCAAAAATAATCTAAGCCGTAGATTACGATATTGCATTTAAAGTCTAATAGTGACTAGTAATTCCAAATATTCCACGTTTAATTGCAATAAAAGCATCATTATACGAAATGATAATCTGAATAAAATTCACAATAAAACGAAAATGTAAATTTAACACTCACCCCTTTGGCTGGAGATTGCAAGACGAGCTTATCTATCCTTCGATTAGATATTTTGGTTCCCGTAATTATTATGAGAAATATCTCGCCTTATATACTCTCTATAGGTGAACATAAATCACATCGAGCTTGCCGTGCACCACGTGAAACGAGTATTTCGGATTTCATGTAAATAACAAACTGGCACATGCAAATCGTTACACGCCACTTACCTTGGAGAAAACAACTTAATCACCCCAGGTAATGCGTGTACGACGAAATCAAGAAAATGGCGAGTTTCGTTTGCAATTCAAGAAGAACAAAAATCAGTTCAATTTTCGCCTAATTCTGTGACAACGAGGAAAGGAAAAACCGAGTATTATTGCCAGCAAATACGTAATTGGTCTGACAAGGTTATATAAAATTTGGACAGACGTCTCTGTGAATAAGAAATTTCCTGGTGGTTTCGCTGGTACCCAAGCTGGTAAAAAATTAACTGAAACAACTAAAGAATTACTTGAACAGACCAATCAAGCACGAGAAGAGGTTTCTAAACTCAAGAACGAATACACGAAATTACAAGCTAAAATAACACACGAGCATAAAAAAATTGAACAAACAAACCAAACAATACAAACAATGATAGGTAAATATAATTTACAACAACAACAGCAACAACAACTGAATGATCTTTTAAATCAGTGTCCTAATAATGAACAACAAATTAAAACTCTTATTGAACAACAACAACGGCAACAAAAAATAATTAAGGATTTAACACAACAAATCGACGAATACAATAAAAATATTGCGTCACAACAAGCTAATATAGAACGACTTAAAAAAATAAACGCGGTAAATGAAAAGATTGAAAAAGAACTTACTGAGATTTTAACTAAACACAATGGCAAGCCATCGGCAACAAAGTCAACAACAATGACAAAGTCAACAACAACAATGACAAAGTCATAGTCAACAATGACAAAGTCATCGTCGGCAATGTAAATTCGCTGTCGTCGACTAAATCCCCACCAACAAGTAAAAAACCAAATAGATCTATTGAGCAAATAATTGCTGAGATGCACTATTAAAAGATAAATAAACCCTTGTAAGACTAAAAATGGTACCCTTAAGAAATTTAAAAAATTCGTGAACGATTTCAAGGATTTTCACCAGCGAGAATTCTCATTAATGTATTTTTGTCTATTCAGTTATGTGCATATTGTGTTATTTGGTCGTAAAAACATGTAATTGTAGCAATTCCGTTAATAGAAAGTCGGCCACGTTGAAAATCTGATAGTAAAAATTTATCGTTTCCGGGCACAGATATAATAAAATTAAAACTTGTAATTGAGTTATTGGAAACGCCAGCGTTGAAACTCAAAGAGTTTCCTCCAAAGCATTTTCGTACAGCATCATACAATTTAACTTTGTCCTGGATGTCTACAACAGCATGGTGATACATTTATTATTATTGTTGAAATTCAATTGGTGTAAACTCTTTGTTGAAACTGTAAACAATTTAGGATGGAAATCCTTGAAAATCTTCGATTTACGATTTCACTTCAAGGGTTATTTGTAATTGTTCACCGCGAAGGTCAATCAACGAGAAATCTTGATCGGTAATTCTGAAATTTATCCGTGTGATAAAATCATTTGCAACGGCCAAAAAGACTAAATTGGGTGGATTCATCACGATAAGAGATCCCGGAGACACATTTGGGGAAAATGTATATAAAATATATCCTGGAACGGCTTTTAATGATTTTGATGCATCTATTGAATAACTATCTAATATAATATCCGCAATGACATGTATTGCTATCGTCGATGTGATATTAGCAGGGCGTGGGGATCTGTGTCTTCCAGTTTTAAATGTATAATTATTTGATCGTAAAATTTCTTCAGCGGGAATTGATTTTACCCACGACGCATGAATTTGTGGGAAAAATTCATTAACTAAATCGTTTAATTTCTTCTAAAATTAAGGTCTTTCAACGCTGAAAATTTATAATCATGAAATTTACTATTCCGTGATAGTGAAAATATTGTTAAAAATTCTTGTGTGTTAGTGTTTATTGCTGAATCTACTAGCACTTTGTTTATATGATTTGCATCAGCGATA
This sequence comes from Unio pictorum, assembly GCA_030141615.1. Lineage (NCBI taxonomy): Eukaryota > Metazoa > Mollusca > Bivalvia > Unionida > Unionidae > Unio > Unio pictorum. The sequence continues at coordinate 906,843 of JARLTB010000221.1, read as the reverse complement.
ATTTGATTTAACACGGACACGTGTGATATAATTTCACCACGAGTTACTATTAAATTGGTAGCAAGACAACGTTGAAAAGATTCTCGTAGTTGTTGTAATCGAGTTTGAAATACAGTATTAAAAATACTGAATACCTTTGGTAATGTATTATGCGTGATAGTGTGATTTCCAAACCGCCATGTTATTGGTCCATTTATTACGTACTCGGAACTCTGTTCGTTTGTAATTATACGGACCTGAGGTTGCACAGTTTTCAACGTATGAAGAAGCCCACTATAATGATAATCTATTTGAATCGCAGGAACAACGGGATCATCAACAAGAAAATCAGATTTTTTAGGTTCTGCTGTTCTCGGGTGAATTGTTGGAATAATATCCGCCCATGCTTTATAGATTCGTGGGAAAAATTCAGCGACTACATCGTTGAGTTTTCCCTGTAACCAAAGTACATTATATCCTGGAAGTTTAAAATCGGTAATTCCTGCAAAACGAATATTATACACACGGAGAAAATCTTGTGTGGTTTTTTCAGGTGTAGATACATCAAGAATAAATTTAATTACGTTGGAATTGAATTTATCCATGTCAGCAATAATTTGATTACACACTTCTGTGTATTTTATAACAGCATCACGATCCGGTGGAACTTTACTAATTGCCGTTACAATGTAACCGTAAAATCGATTAAAATCACCATTAATATCAACAAACATTTTAGCGGTTTTTTGTCGGTCTGTAATAAATGCAGTGGTACCAGCGATATCATTTCTAGATTCTACTGTTGCAACAAAATTTTTTAACTGTGTTATGTAAGTTAATTTTTCATTAACGTTACTGTCAGTATATTCATGATAGTCAAGTTTTGTAGATATATAATCCGATCGTTTTGGTTCCACAGGGAGTTCAGAAATATCAACAACACCAGGAGGGTTCTCAGGCCAACCTAGCACAGACCTTATACTGGAATTATATATATCTACAGAATAATTAGGTGAATTTATCTCAATGGACGTAGATAATAATGGTTCATGTGGATTTATTTCGATGGGAAATATATCTGGTTCATCTTTAATTTCTATTTTATTTGGTCCGGTAATAACCTCAATTCGTTCTCTAATCTCCGTGCTGATATCTTCAATGTCATATGCACCTGTTGGTAACAATAATGTATGCCATTCATCGCTTCCATCAGGACGCTTTTTATATGAAAAAAACAAAACTGTTATTTGAGGGTTTATCACGAAATGGTTCCGCTCGAATATTTGGTCAACTATAATAACATCGTAGTTGTGTTAACGCGATTGCACTTGCTGGTATCGGTGTTGGAAACTCTACGGAAAATTCTGGTGATTTTGTTGTTAGCGAAATTAGTGTTGTTTTTATCGGTGTTGTATTTGTTGCGATCTGTTGAAGTATTGGGGATGTCTCTGCCATTATTATGTATTTTCAATGTGAAATCTTCAGATGAAAATTTTTTCAAGTTTCTGCATCGCAGATTATATACTGCGGTGATTGTAGAAAATTCCTCGTCGGTGATCACTCCATCATCAAGTGATTTTGAAATCATCGATGACAACAACGAAAATGCATTTGCGGTAATTGTATAACGTGATAAATATTCACGTAATTTTATTTGTGAACACGATGATAATTTTGTTGTAATTGCAGTTGCAACCCCTCCAAGTGTTGTTACCGCAGATAACGCAATTGGAACAGCAATTGGGGCTATCATTGTCACTGATGATAAAATAACACCAGTACCTGCCAATATCCCAGATACTGAATACACTGTAACGTCAATGACAGTTATTTTTCTGCGATATTTTTTAATCTTCGTGTGATATAGTTGTGAAAGTGATTTTAATGATGTAGCGTATTCTTGTACAGTGTTATATCTGTAACTGGATGGAAACGCTAACGATTCCATTATTTGAAAATGTCATCGTTGAATTGCTAAAATTAATCTTCGCCAGATATATTTGCTACAAATTCTAACACCCAATGTATAGTTTTTCTAATGGTGTTATCATTAACCGCACTTAATGAAATTATTATGTTAGGTGAATTGACATTAAATGTTAACGTATCGATACCAAATCTTTCCTCCTCAGGAATTTTTAATTTAAATTGTTCGTCGGATATCATTGTAATCCGATAAATTCCATTAACACGCGTCTGACCCAGAATTAAATAAGAAAACTGAGTTCGAAAGTCTTTTATCCATTCGAAAATTCCACGAGAGATCGTGTATACAATATTACGAATGGTTGCTGCAGGATGTGGAATTTTTATTTTATCGATTGTCGTTTTGTTATCCTCGGTAAATTTTCTAAAATCAGTGATAGCTTGACGAGTGAATTTGTCAACGGCTTCAGTGTTTGTTTTTGTTGTTAGGATTAAATTATTTTGATTATCAATAAATGTTTTAAATTCAGTGATAGATTTATCAACGGCGTCAGTTTTTGTCTTTGTTGCTTCATTAATGACCTTTTGATCATCAATAAACGTTTTAATTTCAGCGATAGACGGTGTAATTACAATCGGGGATCCAAAGAACTTATGAACTACATTTCTGCGAAAATTATTGTAGTTTCTTAAATGATCTTCAAATTCTTTATCGTTGTTGGTAAATTTATCTGTAATTGTAGATATAAGTGCGCCAGGTTTGAGTTTACCATCACTGGAATAGAACACTATTGCATTTTCAACAGCGTTACATTGTCGTGTTAAAATATCATTTAATGATACATTACTGGTTTGTAATTTTCCATTACGATCCCCAAATACAACTATTTCATTTGGATCTACATCAACGAGATTTAACGCCGTTGTGATTTCATCCTGAACAGCTTTTTTCACATCGTTACCAGTAATTTTTGAAACAGCATCACGGATAAGTTTTTTTTACCAACGCGATTGTAACTTCTATCCGTGATTGTGATGTTGATCTTCCGTAAATATCTGCCATATTCTAAAATTCTTTAAGTTTTTAAATGCTAGCGTTTTTCATTATTGTGTATTCATGAACAGCTTTATGAGGTGGTAACGAACTTGTTGATATTGCTGTTAACGCGTTTAAAACCTCTCTGCCACATATTGGAAGGTCAGTTAATTTTTGTGTAGGTAACGTTGAATACCAAATTGGTGAATTGGAAATGCCAGACACATATTTGATAAATTCACGCGGTGGAGGTAACCCATACGAATCAAAATAAATTATACACGATGGTGAAATTGCATAACATGTCCAATGTGTTCCAGGTCCAATATGATCATCTAGATTAATTATTCCAGTTTCTGGGACGTTTGGTTGTGCTGGTAATTGATCTTTCATGAATACACCCCTGAAATGTTTTATTGGAAGTTTTGTTAAAGCATCAGCAAGGTCAAAATTAGACAGCGGCGTAAACTCTTTGAGTTTCAACATTACATCGTGTATCTGGTTCGTCTGCTTCCGGGGAGTCTTAACCCCGTTCCTCTTTTTTTTTCTGGAAAATTTAACAATATTTCCACCTGTGGCTTTATTAAGAACTTTTGATGCCCCCCCCCCCCCCCCCCAACCTGCAGCACCGATAAAGCTCCAGTTGCCAACGTTGTAAGTGCTGGAATCAAAAATGGAAATATTCCACTGGATTTACTCATATCAGAAATTGCAGCTTTCGAAAATTTTAACTGAATTCTTTTTGATGTAACTAAAGCTTTATTGAAATGTTCTAGTTGAGTTTTTGTCAACGACAATTTATGTTCCCCTGAAGACATTTGTGCAGGTTTCAGTGTTATTGTTGTTCCACACGTTATAGAATTCTTTGATCGTAGTTTTTTAATCTGACCAGGTGTCAGTGAGACCTTAACGTAATTATATGACATTATTGTAAAATACGATCATCTAATGGAAAATTCCACAATCAAAGATTTTCCTGAATACTAGTTGCTAGCATGGGAAACGCTAACGTGAGAATTGCTAGCAATTCCACAATCAAAGATTTTCCACTGGTGCATCAATGACTCTTTCTTTCCACCACCACCTTCTAAAGATCATAGATTTATCACTAAGTAACACAGCAATAGCCCTAAATCCTCTAGCAGGAGCAACTACACGAGCTTGGAATTTTATATCAACGACAGAGTGTTTTGATAAATCGAGATGTTGCAACGAAAAGTAATAAATTGGATACAGTGTTTGAAAATCCAACTGGGATATTTGCAACCCGGTATCTACATTTTGATCTCGTCCCATAAATGACCATAATCTATGATAAACTCGACCAATTTGATTTTCACCATAATCGAGAATAAGATTTTCAGCTGGTTCTTGTTGATTACTTATTCGTAGTGATACCTCAGTGACACCACAACGATCAAATATCATATGAGATTGTTTTTGAAGATCAGCACCTTGTACACGATTAAGATTTTGCAACGCAACAAATACATGTCTTGGTGCTGAACATTTTTTGTTAGTGCGAGTTGCCAGGTAAATGTACCAGTAAGTGTAGATGATGTAGTAGCTGTTGTAACCTCATGCCATGCTAATAGTGACCTTCCGCCCTGATCCATAAATGACAATAAATTAGCTTCAACTGACAACGATGGAGTCATAATTGGCATCCATAGCGCTAATTTTGTTAATTTTACAGCTCCGTTTGCAGCAGCATCAGCACGCCACAATGCAAGATCATCATTGCTGTTTCGCTGCAACACAACTGTGTGACTAGCACCAAATATAACTTTTCTGATATCTCTACAAAATCCAAATATATGTGACAATGGAATTGTACAAGAAAATTTTCCATTCGCGTTTAACATATTTTTTCGTGCTAAAAATCCAGAATTGAAATCGGAATTACCCCCAAAAACAACAGGTTCAATATCAGCATCATCATTAGCAGCTGTATGTTTTTTTGTCCGTCGCAACATAAATGGATGAAAATCAGCATGATCAGTTTGATCCTTTGCAAACATCATTGAATGACCTGCAGATTTAATAAAATCATCAGAATATATAGCTAACCCAATAATAGTACTAGCAACATCAACATCGTTGTCAATGGACTCAATTTTAGCGGTACCAATTATATATTGCGCAGAACTAAATAATGCCATTATGCCATTGTTAACAAATCCAATCGCTGTAGTACCTAAATTAGCATAAGCGTTACCGTTAGGTTGTGTTATTTGTCCTTAAACTTCAATAAACGCCTCACATGGAAGAAAATACTTAGAAGTGTCATCAAATCTAAGTTCAATACGTGATCGTATATTTGGATTATCCGCGGAATATGAAAAATATTGATAACCTCGAACAGAATCATTTTTTCTCACAACGGCATCTACATCAAAAGCGTCGTCTATTTCATGTTGAAACATTATATTGATGTTGTTGATCTAAATTGATATCTTTAGACCTGAACCAGTAAATGTTTCTAATTTTTTTTCTGCTATTTTGTAAATTTCGTTAGCAATTTCCGGGGGCATACTTTCCGTTGATGGCAATTTAACAGATTTATCCGGTTTCTTTCTACGTAACAACGACAATATCTTTTCCTTTGCGGTGTTATATGCATGCTTTGCAGCTTCAACTGCAGCGGATCTACCAACAACCCCAATAGCCTTTGAAGCTAATTCTTTTCCAATTGGAAGTATTTTTGGAGCAATTCTTGTAAATAATCCTGTAACAACCTTACCGAAGCCATCTCCGTATGTTAATTTGTATACAGGTAATCGTGAATTTACAACATGAACAGGCCTAGCTCGATTCATACTGCGGGTTATTATCATGATATAGAAATATTAGCGTTTCCAAATGCTTAATCACTATAATAATCATCAATAAATTCATTAACAAAACTACGATACATTGTCATATTCATAACGCCTCCACGAAATAATCGTTGAAGAATTTCAGTTGCCTCGTTAATTAATTCTGGAGAATTATTTCCAGCTCGTTTTCCTCACATGAGAACTTCCAATCATGATATATCATCGAATACACTTTTTGAACATGGAATAATCGTATTATATCCAGAACCTATTTTTGTTTTTTCAGGTGTAGATAAATTGGCTTCAGCCTTTACTTTTATTTTTTCTAACGGTGTAGATAAAGCTTCTACTTTTGTTTTTTCTAACGGTGTAGAAATTAATTGACTGGCCAAATATGATGGAGGTGGTCTATTTTGTTATTTTACTATTTGCCAAAGTTTATTAAAACCTGTATCGCCACGTGGTAGTATAGATTTACCTAATCTCAATAAATACAGCTTTCTTGTAATAGATTCTTTATCAGGAATAGCATCTTCATACCCTTCCACTAAAAGCTGTCCTCTATCGGGATATGACTGATTAATTTGCTCAGCAAAGAAAATGTCATCTTGATAATTCTCCCCTCTAACACTCTCTATAATATCGCGTCTAAATATCACTTCCGGGTCAAGATCCCTTCGCTCTTTTTTGGTCCGTGGTGTTAGAGAAATTTGAGGCTGTGGAATTGCCTCTGCGGCAACTGGTTCAGGTTGTTGTTGTTTAGTAAGAGTTTTTAAAATCTTTTTTAATTGTTTTAGATCTTTTTGCAATTTTAGCGGTATCTGTGGCAACTTTTGCAACTTCTGTGGCAACTTTTTCAGTTGTAGTAGTAATCGGTTTAAATAATCGTTCAGTATCAGTGGCAAATTCAACAAGTTGTTGTTGTTGTTGTCGTTGTAAATTATCCCTAAATGCATCCCTGATGGGAAGAAATTTCTTAATGGCAGCTAACCGTTCTCTTGTTAATCTTGTTATCTGAGCTTCTCCAATATTTGACATGTATTTTAATCACTAATTTTCCAATTCTATTTCACTTCCCATTCGTTGAAATCACTGATACTTTTGCAATCTTTTTTTTTAACCTTTATTTCGACGAATGTGGGGGTCCTATGACATTTTATTTTCATCATGGAGGGTCCAAATCGCGCTGAAAATTTGGTCTGTTCAGCCCCTCTGCTGCTGCATTGATTATATTTACCTTATAAATTGAAACAATGGAACAGTTTTGAAAGCGACACAATCTTGTGCATCATGCACGCATATTGATATAAGGGTGAATAGTACATTAGTATTCAATTGTTTCATCTAAATGTTCCCTATCGATAGTATATAGTGTGTTTTTTTTTCGATAACAAGAACCATGTACTTCGCCATGTGTGATTAATGTACGTCATTTCCGGTTGGCATCCTCTGTAGATGGGAAATTGTAGCTAATGGGAAGTAACAGCGTTGTATACTTCTATTTCGAGTAATTAAATTATTATCTCTTCTTTACACTTGATATTTTTTATAATTGTTTTTGTGCGAGTATGACTATTTTTAATCGTGTAATATAAATCTGATGTAAATAAAATCTGGAGTGAGGCCGGTGACCTTTAACTAAGTTATATTAAAACAAAACTATAATTATATAAAATTTTCATTGATTAATTAAAGAAATAGATAAAATAAGCCGTGTGTGTATTTTAGTATGCGTTCACTTTCTGAAATTGCATAAAATGGAGAAGAAAAAAAATTCAAGCGTGTAAAAATTTTCATAAAGTGGGGAAAACTTCAATCGTTTAACTTTGCTTTTACACATAGGTCTGGAGATGTCGCAAATTAATATACCGTGCAAATTGACATACGTATAAAATTACGTTCACATGAAAAATTTGATATACCGGTACTTGTCTAATTAGACAAGTATATTAACTGGTTCATGTTAACGGGATTTTTTTGGAATTTTTTAATTTTGTGAAGTTTTGGGGGAATATAGTTTAGATTTACCGTATAGCCTGTAGTGATTTGTGACTAAATTACACGCACCAAAAATATTAGAACATGACAAAATCTAATTAAAGGCATGTCATTTCTGATTCTAATTTCCTGAAAATTTAAGATTTTTTTCTTCACGTTGATTTGCAGGACATCTAAGAAACTTCGGGGTATACACTTTTTCAATCTTTTAGTACATGCAAAACGGAGTTTCAACGAGTGAAATGAGAAAACTCTTCAAATTGTTTTTCAGGAGAATAATTTAAAATTTCTTATATACACATGGACATCGTACATAATAGCATGACTTTGAAAGTACTGATATAGAGCAATTTTATATACTGTACAAATACTGTTGGTATATCAAATTATGATCCGTACATGACGTAATAATACGCATATTTAAACATTCATGCAACTGTGTGCTGTCGATTCTAGGCCTAGCCTAGAGATCAATGATGAATTTCCACTCATTAATCATTAGAAACGTATGAAAATAATGAAATAAAAGTATTAATAATCCCCATATTTTAAATGAATTTAATATAGTACATAATTTCATCGCAATCCTTTATGATTTCCGTTCCTTCCTCCTCTCTCATTCATAACGGACAAAATCTCAGAAATCGGGAGTGAGAGAGAGCAAGAATTTGGGCTGGATAAAAACCTTTAACAGAACTTACACCAAGTAACCTACAACAATATGCTTCATCGTAAAGGTATGTGTACACTGTCTTCGGGATTTATCTACAGTGTTTAAATAATCAATGATACAAAGTTCAAATAATAATAATAATAATAATAATAATAATAATAATAATAATAATAATAATAATTATAATAATAATGAGGACTTTGTATAGCGCCTAATCTTACGAAGCTCTAAGCGCTTTACACCATCACTGATGATATGACTACACTACAGAACAACAAATGACAAAAACAATGAAATTGGAAAACATAAAAAAATGCTGAAAACATATAAGATACAAAACATGATTAGGTCGCTAAGTTATCCATGGCAGTCGAAACAGGCGAGTCTTAAGAGCACTCTTAAAAGGGACCACTGTGTCTTTGTGTCTAATTTCAATGGGCAATTCGTTCCACGTCGCCGGGCCCTGGTGTGCAAACGAACGTTGTCCATATGACTTTGTTTTCACCTTGGGAACAATGAGTATACGATTATCAGAAGAAGAGCGTAAGGATCTAGCTGGTGTGTACACATGGGTGAGGCTGGATAGGTATGTTGGACTGGAGTCTGTCATTTAAACATAGCACAGAGAACAAATTTTGTGTTTGATTCTGTATTGAATTGATAGCCAATGTAGGGTACAGGGGCAGTGGTGAGGTGTGCTCTGTTCGAGGTACTCTAAAGATGATCCGTGCAGCTGTGTTTTAAACTTTTTGAAGTTTCTGGAGTAAATATTGTGATGAACCAGACAGAATTGAGTTACAATAGTCCAATCTTGAAAGTACTAATGAACACACAAGTGTTTTATTGGCATCAACTGAAAGATATTTACGAATGGAACTGATGAGTCTCAATTCAAGATATGCAGCCTTGCATATGTTCATGACATGTTGGTGCAATGTGAGAGTACTGTCTAAAGTAACGCCTAAATTCCGTACTGACTGTGAGAATTTAATGTTGGTGTTGCTGATATTTATTGTCTGAGGTAAAGGATGTGAATGAGAAAGTCTTTATGTTGTGATCAGAATAGGCTCAGTTTTATCATCATTCATCTGCAGCTTCTTACATGTCATCCATGATATCACATCAGAAATGCACTTCCCTACCCCATGGAGGGTAGCATTAACTTCAGTTGGGTGGCTAGACTTGTATATTTGGGTGTCATCAGCATACAACTGGTGCGACACTGGGTGATGATCTATGACACTTGAGATCGGCTTAGTATACAGAATGAAGAGAACAGATCCCTGTGGAACACCACAACATACATCAACTGGGCTGGAGTGTATTCCATTTGCAGATATAAGTTGTGTCCTGTTAACTAAGTAGGACTTGAACCACTGTAAGACTATATTCTGAATGCCAAATACATGCTGGAGACGGTGAAGTAATATATCATGGTTTATTGTATCAAATGCTGCAGATAAATCCAGGACAGTGAGGACTGTAATATTTCCACTATCCAAAGCAGAGAGAATGTCACTAAATACTTTCAGAAGAGTAGTTTCCGTACTGTGGCAAGGGCGATATGCAGACTGTACATTGCTAAAAAGACTTTTTGAATTCAAATGAGATACATGTTGAGTTAGAACAACCTTTTCTAAGATTTTTTATATTAATGGGAGATTAGAAACTGGCCGGTAGTTCTTTAAATCGTTATCGTCCAGTGTTGGTTTCTTCAGCAGTGGCTTTACAATGGCAGTTTTGAAAAATGATGGGAATTCCACTAATGAGAGAGAGAGAGATATTAATAACATCAGTTAGTGAAGGCAATATTGGGTCTAAGCACTCAAGCAGCAGTGATGTCGGAATTGGATCAAGTTCACAAGACTTTGGTGCACTCTTCATCACGATTGTCCATACTAAATCAATAGAAACAGGTTCAAATGTTCCTAACGGTTGTCGCTGAAATTCTGCATCATAACTGTATAGTGACGAATCAGTTAAAATTGTACTGTCAAGCGAATCTCTAATGGTTTGTACTTTGTCATCGAAGAAATTTGCAAATTGGTCTGGTAGGTCTAGTGGAGAGAAGGTTGTTGGAAGTGGTGTACATTAGTTCCTTGATATTGGTTTGTTAGTTATCTCGAAGAGCTCTTTGCAGCTGGAACTCTCCGTGATCTTAGTACTGTAGTGGGATGATTTGACTAAATGGACTATGTTTGTGACGTTCTTCTTTGCGGCTTTGTAAATTTGTTTATGAATAGTGAGTCTGGTGGAAAGCCAAAGCCTCTCTGCTTTTTCGGCGATATCTTTTAGCAGTGCGAAGCTGGTCCCTAACACTGCTATACCATGGAGAACACTTTTTTATTGATACTCTGCATTTGGTGGCTGGGGCATGTTTTTCAAGCAATGAACGCAGCCAGTTATCAAGTTGTTCCGTTGTTGGAAGTAAGAAATTGTTTAGGTTTTCTTGGATGTCATGCATGAATTTGGTTCTATTTATCATACGGAGGTTTCTCTTAGTAGCAAATAGAGGTGGAGGGTTAGGGACTGATACGTCGAGATGGCATATAATGCAGAGGTGATCTGATGCAAGTTCATGGGATACAAGGGTGGATTGCAGAATATTATCATCAGGTCTATAAAGAAACCAGTCTAAAATGTGACCAAGTTTATGGGTAGGTTGGTTAACTGACTGTTTAAAGGCATACAACCTAAGTAAAAACGAATGAAATTATTTTGTTCTTTTTTCAGTTCGTGATTACTTATTTAGTTGAAAAATTACGATTCAGGCTGTTACTGAGGCCGAAATCAGGCTAGTATCTGTAATTTTGTGAAAAAATAAGCGATTTTTAATTATTGTCTGCCAGACAAAAATTCGCTATTTGCCTCTGTGTTGACTTTAACCATGAGCAAACACGTGTTTACAAAAAAATGGCGTGTCCGCAACTAGATCGAAAACCAAAACTTAGATTCTGAAAGGAGGGGAAAAAAAGCTCTTTGGGCAAATTATGGCAGCACACGCATATGTATTGGTGAATAGCATGAACGATGGAATAAAAAGAAGTCCACTTTGAGCCTGGAAAATAATCCAGAGTTCGCCAAATTCTTGCTGGATACTGGTGAGTCTCAAATTTGCAATGAACAGTCAAGTTTTTATACCGCTTTTTTACTTCTGTATTGTTAACTCTTTATCAAAACTCTTAAAATAACATATTTTATATAAACTGGCATTATTCCATTAGCTTGATATAAAATGCCACAGCCATGCAATAATATCGCTGAAATCCGCATGTACATGACATACTGCAACTGTTTTTGAGGCTACCAAAGGGGGATAAATGATCATCTTCATTTTCGCACGCAACCATAAGACTTTATTTAGAGGCAAGCAGTCACTACTGTTTTTTTAAAAATACAAATTATTTATAATGTAAATAGTGATGTCTGTAAATAAAAGTAATACAACACAGTTAAGTATATTTTATGTATGACCAAATTAAATATCACACTATGTGTGCATAAACGCCCTTGGGGATGTGGCACCATTCCTTACCCCACAGGAAAAATTAAATAACTTTCTTTTGAAAGATAAAACAGTGAATAATGACCCATCGTGGCCGGTTCACTTTAATTTAACATTCATTCATTCACTATTATTTGTAAAATATATATATAATTTTTGTGTCTAATGAAACATTTATTTTCCCTTGCTATATTAGTTATGAATTTAATGCCAGTGCAAGGAAAATATCAGAAACAGAGGAATGTCAAAGAAGACATGGCCACAACTTCTACACCTGGGCCAACAATTCATAGTAACCACATCAGAATCAGATATGGCATCTGTGTAAGTATTGCTACATTTTATTAAATTTTATGTATATTTACTTGTTTACAAATATTTTGGTAGATGCAACTGGGAATGTATCATTCTATACTAGTTTAATATTTTGCAGTTGGTAAAGATTGTACATTTTGTTAAAATATGGTTTGTTTTATTTAGAATAATATTTTTGTTGTAAATTGTTGGCACATATCTTTTTTGTTATTGATATGTTCCTCATCATGCTGTTTGTATTTTAGTTAAGGAGCCTCAAGGGAGAATAGTCTTTGACTAAATGAGTCACCCCTTTAAATAAATTATTATTATTATTATTATTATTATTATTATTATTATTATTATTATTATTTCTTGAAGCATTATGATTCCCATTATAATAACCAAGATAAATGATAATGCTTTATTTTGATACAAAACTAAAAATTTCCAAGTTCAACATTAGTATTTACACATTTCAAAATTTTATTTTAAGGGATTCAGTCTTGTCTGAAGTTGAAAAACTTAAGGAGAAGGAAAGTGTTATGATGGAAAAGTCTAAAAGTTTTATCAACCCATTTGAGAAAGTATGCTAACAAAAATAATTGTGATACATACAAAAAAGGAGAATATTCGTGTTAAGTATACTAAAAAACAACCATATATATACATGTATAGTATTGTATTGGTATTTGTGGATGGTATTTGTGTATAAACCAGAAAGTTGCTCCCACAAAAGCTTTCTTTGCAGTGTATGAACATACAAGTTAAAAATATGTAATTACAATATATCTTAAATATAGTATTGATGCATAGTTGAAAAAATGAAGATATACTGGTTATCATTGTAAGAATATGAATACATTGTATTATAAATACAAACCAAACTAAGGCCATAGTTATGGTTTGTCCGTTTAGTACACATGGAGAGGGCAAGGGGGGTTTACCCAAATGCATATACATGTGAATGGGAGTGGGTGGTCTACTGATAATGTATGTACACATATACCTCGATAGTAATTTGTTTAATAAGTAACCTGCTTGACTGGGTTCAGTTGGTGTTTGAGTTTTAGTGGACAATCGACAAACTTTTTAAAGTTACACAGCTTATTTCTTTGATGCAGCCAGACATTCAACATTGGTGGACTATCTGTTATATTAAATACATAATATTATTAATCCTTGATCTTTTCTGTGTGGATTAAATATGTTCTACAGAATGGGGAGGGCAATTGCATGTACGCAGATGGGGTGTGTGTAAAAAAAAATGTATGCATGTGTACAGGGAGGGAGGGGTCAAGCTTTACTCGATTTTTGTGCACATGCCCATTGTTGAATCAAATTTTGTTTCCGGATTTTTTACTTTTTTGCTTGCAATCTAATTCACATCGGTCTGAGCTATACACAGACAGATAAACATTTGCAGAAGTAGGATAAATTGGGGATTGGAAGTAAAAAGTGGCCAGGAGGAAAATGATGGGTCAAAATAATAAAACAAACCTCCAACTTTTACCCTTATGCAGATGCCGAATGATGTTTCTAGCACACCTAGGCATATATCTAAGCAAAAAATTATTGGAAGCAAATGTATTTTGATGTATTCAAAATTAGCCCACAAATGCGTTCCCTACCCTTATTTCAGGTGACAAGGAAAACAATTTGTAGGGGTGGAATGAGTTGATTATTCTCTGCCTGTATAATGCTACTGTACATTGGCATTTTCATCGAAACAGATTTATTGGGATTTATAAATCTGAAATAGTTCTCTGCATCTGAATCAATTTATTTATTTACTCATTTTACTTTGTTTCAGAAGTAGAGCAGAACTGGAGAATTTCCAGATGTTTGATTGTATTGTATACCTCCAAAGAACATTCATATAAGCCACCAGCTTTCAGAGCTAGGAATCTGTTGGCAACTCTTGATCATAACAATCATATTGACAGAGATGTGATTGTAAACAGAGATGGAACAATAAGGTAATAAACTTTATTCTTGTTTGTTAACATATTAATTCATTTTTGTTGAAATATTAATGCTTTACCTGAAAGTTGATAAACCATGTGGTACATATTAATCTTTTACAGAAGAAAGTTTTTTAAAATAAATTTTATGAACCAATTTTGGTTAGAATTAGTCTAATGTAATTAGAAAATTCTGTAAATAATCTAAACATTTTTATAATATATGGGTTAGATACAGGTTTGCTATATTGACATTTTCATCTGTAGCAAAATGATTTGTTTCAAGTAATTGTATGCAGTTTTTATTTGGACTTTTGAGAATTAAAAAAATATAAAATGACATTGTCAGTGAAATGTTTGCATTTTCTTGTCAGATACCAAAGGTCATTCAACAAAAAAGTGAGAGATGGTCTGCAAACCCAAAGAAAGCTGATCAACAGTACCTGTATATTCCGGAAATAATTATAAAAATATTGAAAAAAATGAGGTTAGATGATAGAGTTGGAATGAACCAGTCAGTTGTTTTGGACATAAATGATCATAGGTGAATATCTGATGTACTTGCTCCAATACTACCACCACCTACAGTAGAGATTGCTACAAAGCAGAAATCTCATTTAAAGTTAAAATGATTTAGGCCTTTTAGTCAGGTAACACCTATTGATATCAAATTGTTATGGAGAGACTATTCTAGTGATTGTATGATAACAAATGATCCCTACCATGGACCCATATAGACTTTGACTAAGTCTTTCTTGAAGTGTCTACTATGAGCCAAAGTCCAGCATCTGTTTGATTTCCAAGATTCAGTTTATCTTCAGACCATTTTGATTATGTTCTTAAAGCTTATAAACAAACATGCATTTAAACCACAAGATGTAAGACCTTTTCAAACTTTTCATACCCATTGCATTTATCCTTGTCTTATATGTATGTTTAGACTGAGGTAAATGCAGTGTATTTTGACCATATGATGTATTATAAAAAAGCACAGCAGAAACTATTCATTGTAATTCATTTAATCTTATAGGAGTAACAAGATTAAAATCATGTAATTGGAAGTCGGTATTATTGCATAATAAAGTACCTTTTAATAATTTTATTTTCTAAATGTTTTGTGTAAAATTGCAGTCAGAAAGATTTCTAGAATACTTTGAAGAAGAAAAAATGTACATTGGAGCAAATTACTTCAATCCATACTCTTCATTTTGATTTCATTGCTCCCGCTAAACATTACTGTACCTATCAATAGACAACACACTGAAGCATTAAAATTGAAATGTAACTGAAATGGATCCTTTTTACCAACAAAACACATCAAAGAACATGGGTTGTGCCATGTGAGTGCATCTTAATTTAACTACACACTTTTTAGATTTATTACATACATCCAATATTATAACTGCATATTTATGGTTTTATTATTTGCCTAAAAACTGATAGCAACGATATGCATTGCTTCACTACTATGTATGTATGTATGTATGTATGTATGTATGTATGTATGTATGTATGTATGTATGTATGTATGTATGTATGTATGTATGTATGTATGTATGTATGCATGTATGTATGTATGTTTTTTCATGAAAATGAATTAAATCAGAAAACAGCATTGAGCTTAACAACATTGTTTCGAATTCCACAATATATTATTGTCCCATATTTCTAATTTCATTATTAAATATTTAGGCTAAATCTTATAACACAAAATATTTAGACTTTGTTTTAATTAAATTATATATTTTCCTGAATTTATTCGCCCAATTTTTTAAGAATACAATGTAATGAAGTGGTTTATCACAGGTACAACTATGTCTGCCATTACGGTTCACATACAGTTTCAAACTAATTTTATAAAGAAAAAATGCTGTTAACTTCTGTTTTTTTATTAAAAGAAAGAAATCAATTAGACATGATCTTTACCGATTATATTTGTTAACAACAAATTACTATTTACATACTGGTGTTGACCGTTCCGGTGGCCTAGTGGTAGGAGCATCCACCTCAGATGCAAGAGGTTGTGGAGGCCTTGATCCCTGGCAAGGTCATACCAAAGACATAAAACTTGTATTAACAGCTGCCTCATTTGGTGCTCATCATTAAGAGGATAGTTTATGGACTGGTCGTCCTACTGTCAGGATAATGTAACTGGGTGGGATGTCATGCTACATGTCTGCGGCATGATGCCTCAGTGCTAGACATCAACATAAACTGCCACACTGCAAACATCATAGCAATATGACTGAAAAATTGTTCAAAGGTATGTTAAAAATCCAAATCACACACACTGTCACAATTTTGAAACAGAATTTGGTATATTTTCATCACTGTACAGTAGGCCCAATTTCATGAACTCAGCAGTGATATATTGCTACAAACAGGGTTAAAGGTCAGTTAGCAATTAAAACACCCCTGTGAATGTGTAAGAGTTTGTTTGTCTGCGTAGGCTAATTGGTATCTACACTGCATAAATACATTTTGCCTTGGATTACAATACTGCCAGAACTTAATGGGTACATCAAGGAAGGTATAAAGTACAACCAGTCATTTTACGTCTAAAAAAACAAGAGGTCAAAGTCTCCTCGCCTGGTAACATGACCCCTGCATTCCTGAATTTGATATGTATATCTGAGCCAGTTTTCCATTGTACTTAGAACATTATATATATATATATATATATATATATATATATATATATATATATATATATATATATATATATATACATGTATGTATGTATGTATGTATGTATGTGTGTGTGTGTGTGTGTGTGTGTGTGTGTAAGTGCCTAGCTACCCTAATTTTAAAAGAAATGCAATAGGAAACATACATGGGGGTGGGCTTAATTTCAATATTTGTTTCACTGCAGTACATGTAGTTTGTTTAGGTGATGTACTAAAGTTTGGCATTGAGTAAATGGTAATCACTTGTGTCAAAAGCATAGAAACCAAGGACAGGATACTAAAACATCAATGTAATTTCTATAGAACTGTCTAGTATTTTGGAATAGGATGTCTGTAATCAATCTTTTATAGTAATGGTACACTAGTTTCTCATATAAAAGTCTCTGGGAGACAAAGAAAAAGGAAGAACGGAGGCAGAAGTTAAATGGACTGAATGGAATTGGACTACCAGTCCAGAGAAAGATCATACAGATGAGTAGGAACACAGGACAAGAGGAAAATCTATTACATTAAGTCAGATGATAAAATAGGCCATAACTTGGTCGAGTTAAAGACGAGTGATAGGGTTTTAATTTGAATTTCATTTGAGAGATGACTGTTATTTAATGAGATTAGATTGATGTTTATTTGACTTTCACATTTTGTGTATTCATTAATTTAACTGTCGGCACCACTGACTGGGGGCTCTGAGCATTGCATCTGTCTAGCACAACTTCAATTCCTCACAGAAACATGCCAGGGGGGTCTTTTGTAATAATTTAAATAATATTGGGAGCACCCCACCCAACCTAAATAACATGGAAAACCTCTATATATACCATAATTATTCTTAGATGATATCCTTCAGTGTTTTATGCCTGACTGTACATGTACTCTTGAATTAAAGTTATACATGTACATGCACATTTGTACTTATATAAGTTTAGTACATTTCATAATATATAATAGTTAGTTTTACAGTGTATGCAGTTGTGTACATTCATCTGGGTATTCATATAAAGGGTATAATTATTTCTATGGTAAATGAACACATTTTAAAAAACTGAAAATTTGATGCTTTTAAATGGTGTCAAGTATATTTGATTTAGTTGTAATAAGATGGCTGATGATGCACATATGTGATATAAGCATTCAAGGTTGCTTTAGATGAACTAGTATTTTAGTCTTAAAAACCTTATTCTGTTTCCAGAGCCATTTTGTATTACATGTAATTGTAATTAATGAGCAGAATAGTATCCTAGTGTTTGTAGTTCTAATGATATTTGCAAGCTATTCTGTATTCATGAAACACTGCAACAAGTTTTGCTTTCTCAACTCAATATGAATATGCGTTATGTATCATTTAACTTAATGTTTTACTGTATATGCACGATTAAAATCATGTTCACCAGTGTACTTTTGTTTTTTATATTATTTGCATCCCAAGACAATGCTAGTCAACTTCAATTCATCCTATGTTTTTAATAAATAGTCTCCTCACAGTTGCTTTCAAAACATAGCCATACATATAATCATTCTTTAGAGGGTAGGTAGCTACAAAATGTTTAACAAAACTTGTTCATGCAAAATAAAAATTGCATAGTATACTACAAAAGAAATGTTTTATACAACTTAAAGGCATACAACCTAAGTTAAAACGAATGAAATTATTTTGTTCTTTTTTCAGTTCGTGATTACTTATTTAGTTGAAAAATTACGATTCAGGCTGTTACTGAGGCCGAAATCAGTCTAGTATCGGTAAATTTTGTGATAAAATACGCGATTTTCAATTATTGTCTGCAGACAAAAATTCGCTATTTGCCACGCCTATATTCATGTAACCTCTGTGTTGACCTCTCCCGAAGATTAAGAATTTTAGCCATGCGCAAACAAGTGTTTACAAAAATAATGGCGTGTCCGTAACTAGATCGAAGCCAACACTTAGATTCTGAAAGGAGGAGGGAAAAAAAGCTGTTTGGGCAAATTATGTCAGCACACGCATATGTATTGGTGACCAGCATTAACGATGGAATAAAAAGAAGTCCACTTTGAGCCTAGAAAATAATCCAGAGGTCGCCAAATTCTTGCTGGATACTGGTGAGTCTCAATTTTGCAATTAACAGTCAAGTTTTTATACCGCTGTTTTATTTTTGTATTGTTAACTCTTTATCAAACCTCTTAAAATAACATATTTATATAAACTGGCATTATTCCATTTAGCTTGAAATAAAATGCCACAGCCCTGCAACAATATCGCTGAAATCAGCATGTACATGACATACAGCAGCTGTTTATTGAGGCTCCGAAGGGGTATTAATGATCATCTTCATTTTCGCATGCAACCATAAGACTATTTAGGGGCAAGCAGACACTAGTTTTTTTATTTTAATACAAATTATTTAAAATGTAAATAGTGATGGCTGTAAATAAAAGTAATGCAATACAGTTAAGTATATTTTGTGCATGACCAAATTAAATAGCACACTATGTGTGCATAAATGCCCGTGGGGATGTGGCATCATTCCTTACCCCACAGGAAAAATTAAATAACTTTCTTTTGAAAGATAAAACAGTGAATAATGTCCCACCGGGGCCGGTTCACTTTAATTTAACATTCATTCATTCACTATTATTTGTAAAATATATATAAATTTTTGTGTCTAATGAAATGTTTATTTTCCCTTGCTATATTAGTTATGAATTTAATGCCAGTGCAAGGAAAACATCAGAAACAGAGGATTGTCAAAGAAGACATGGCCACAACTTCCACACCTGGGCCAACAATTCATCGGATACAAATTCCTGCTGTCTCTGATATAACCACATCAGAATCAGATATGGCATCTATGTAAGTATTACTACATTTTATTAAATTTTATGTATTTTTACTAGTTTACAAATATTTTGGTAGATGCACCTGGAAATGTATCATTCTATACTAGTTTAATATTTTGCAGTTGGAAAAGATTGTACATTTTGTTAAAATATGATTTGTTTTATTTAGAATAATATTTTTGTTGTAAATTGTTGGCACATGTCATTTTTGTTATTGATATGTTCCTCATCATGCTGTTTGTATTTTAGTTAGTCTCAAGTGAGAATAGTCTTTGACTAAATGAGTCACCCCTTTAAATAAATTATTATTATTATTATTATTATTATTATTATTATTATTATTATTATTATTATTATTATTATTTCTTGAGGCATTATCATTCCAATTATAATAACCAAGATAAATGATAATGCTTTCTTTTGATACAAAACTAAAGATTTCCAAGTTCAACATTAGTATTTACACATTTCAAAATTTTTATTTTAAGGGATTCAGTCTTGTCTGAAGTTGAAAAACTTAAGGAGAAGGAAAGTGTTATGATGGAAAAGTCTAAAAGTTTTATCAACCCATTTGAGAAAGTATGCTAACAAAAATAATTGTGATACATACAAAAAAGGAGAATATTCGTGTTAAGTATACTAAAAAGCATCCATATATATACATGTATAGTATTGTATTGGTATTTGTGGATGGTATTTGTGTATAAACCAGAAAATTGCTCCCACAAAAGCTTTCTTTGCAGTGTATGAACATACAAGTTAAAAATGTGTAATTACAATATATCTTAAATATAGTATTGATGCGTAATTGAAAAAATGAAGATATACTGGTTATCATTGTAAGAATATGAATACATTGTATTATAAATACAAACCACACTAAGGCCATAGTTATGGTTTGTCCGTTTAGTTCACTTGGAGAGGGCAAGGGGGGGGGTTACCCAAATGCATATGCTGGTGTATGGGGGTGGGAGGTCTGCTGATTATGTATTTACACATATACCTCGATAGTAATTTGTCTAATATGTAACCTGCTTGACTGGGTTCAGTTGGTGTTTGAGTTTTAGTGGACAATCGACAAACTTTTTAAAGTTACACAGCTTATTTATTTGATGCAGCCAGACATTCAACATTGGTGGACTATCTGTTATATTAAATACATAATATTATTAATCCTTGATCTTTTCTGTGTGGATTAAATATAGGCTGTTCTACAGAATGGGGAGGGCAATTGCATGTACGCAGATGGGGTGTGTGTAAAAAAATAAAGTATGCATGTGTACAGGGAGGGAGGGGTCAAGCTTTACTCGATTTTTGTGCACATGCCCATTGTTGGAATCAGATTTTGTTTCCGGAATTTTTACTATTTTGCTTGCAATCTAATTCATATCGGTCTGAGCTATACACAGACAGATAAACATTTTCAGAAGTAGGATAAATTGGGGATTGGAAGTTTCTTGTTTGTTAACATAATAATTCATTTTCGTTAAAATATTAATGCTTTACCTGAAAGTTGATAAACCATCTGTTTGTGGTACAATTTAATCTTTTACAGAAGAAATTTTTTAAAATAAATTTCATAAACCAATTTTGGTTAGAATTAGTCTAATGTAATTAGAAAATTCTGTAAATAATCTAAACATTTTTATGATATATGGGTTAGATACAGGTTTGCTATATTTACATTTTCATCTGCAGCAAAATGATTTGTTACATGTAATTGAATGCAGTTTTTATTTGGACTTTTGAGAATTAAAAAAATATAAAATGATATTGTCAGTGAAATGTTTGCATTTTCTTGTCAGATATCAAAGGTCATTCAACAAAAAGTGAGAGATGGTCTGCAAACCCAAAGAAAGCTGATATTGAAAATGAGGTTAGATGATAGAGTTGGAATGAACCAGCCAGTTGTTTTGGTCATAAATGATCATAGGTGAATATCTGATGTACTTGCTCCAATACCACCACCACCTACAGAACAGATTGTTACAAAACAGAAATCTCATTTTAAGTTAAAATGATTTAGGCCTTTTAGTCAGGTAACACCTATTGATATCAAATTGTTATGGAGAGACTATACTAGTGATTGTATGATAACAAATGATCCCTACCATGGACCCATATAGACTTTGACTTTCTTGAAGTGTCTACTATGAGCCGAAGTCCAGCAACTGTTTGATTTCCAAGATTCAGTTTATCTTCAGACCACTGTTGATTATGTTCTTAATGCTTTAAAAAAAACATGCATTTGAACCACAAGATGTAGGACCTTTTCAAACTTTTCATACCCATTGCATTTATACTTGTCTTCTATGTATGTTTAGATTGAAGTAAATGCAGTGTATTTTGACCATATGATGTATTAAAAAAAAGAACAGCAGAAACTATTCATTGTAATTCATTTAATCTTATAGGAATAACAAGATTAAAATCGGGTAATTGGTATTATTGCATAATAAAGTACCTTTTAATAATTTTAATTTCTACATGTTTTGTGTAAAATTGCAGTCAGAAAGATTTCTAGGATACTTTGAAGAAGAAAAAATGTACATTGGAGCAAATGACTTCAATCCATGTATGTATGTATGTATGTATGTATGTATGTATGTATGTATGTATGTATGTATGTATGTATGTATGTATGTATGTATTTTCATGAAAATGAATTAAATCAGAAAACAGCATTGAGCTTAAGAACATTGTTTCGAATTCCACAGCATAGTATTTCATTTGAGAGATGACTGTTATTTAATGAGATTAAATTGTTGTTTATTTGACTTTCACATTTTGTGTATTCATTAACTTAACTGTTGGCACCACTGACTGGGGGCTCTGAGCATTGCATCTGTCTAGCACTACTTCAATTCCTCACAAAAACATGCCAAGGGGGTCTTTTGTAATAATTTAAATAATATTGGGAGCACCCCACCCAACCTAAATAACATGGAAAACCTCTATATATGCCATAATTATTCTTAGATGATATCCTTCAGTTTTTTATGCCTGACTGTACATGTACTCTTGAATTAAAGTTATACCTGTACGTGCACATTTGTACTTATATAAGTTTTGTACATTTCATAATATATAATAGTTAGTTTTACAGTGTATGCAGTTGTGTACATTCATCTGGGTATTCATATAAAGGGTATAATTATTTCAATGGTAAATGAACACATTTTAAAAAACTGAAAATTTGATGCTTTTAAATGGTGTCGAGTATATTTGATTTAGTTGTAATAAGATAGCTGATGATCCACATATGTGATATAAGCATTCAAGGTTGCTTTAGATGAACTAGTATTTTAGTCTTAAAAACCTTATTCTGTTTCCAGAGCCATTTTGTATTACATGATATTGTAATTAATGAGCAGTGTCTGGATAGAATAGTATCCTAGTGTTTGTAGTTCTGTTGATATTTGCAAACCAATCTGTATTCATGAAACACTGCAACAAGTTTTGCTTTCTCAACTCAATATGAATATGCATTATTTATCATTTAACTTAATGTGTTACTGTATATGCACGATTAAAATAATGTTCACCAGTGTACTTTTGTTTTTTCTATTCTTTGCATCCCAAGACAATGCAAGTCAACTTCAATTCATCCTATGTTTTTAATAAATAGTCTCCTCACAGTAGCTTTCAAAACATAGCCATACATATAATCATTCTTTAGTGGGTTGGTAGCTAAAAAAATGTTTAACAAAACTTGTTCATGCAAAATAAAAATTGCATACTACAAAAGAAATGTTTTATACAACAGAAAATCAACATAAATTATATTATTCACACATCATATATTTGGATAGATCATCCAAGTCTTCCTTTTGTAAAGCCATGGTACTGGCCAAAATTATTTATCCATTATACCCCATACACAACAGCTTGGAATGACATGTCTGTTGCCAGTACTTAGGTATCCGTTAAGTCCATAAAATAAACTGCCTATTAGCAGTATGCCTTTTCCACTGGTTGTAATCATTATCTTCTTCTGCTGCCAGGACATCTTGAATATACCTCTGTGCAACAAGGAGCACGACTTCATCTAAAACAACCAGGTCGAAGTCCTGCAGATTTTTTTAAAAAAAATTGTCAGTAAAAAAAATTCCAAATAAAATAAATCCATTAAATATTATGTGGGAAAATATTAATTTTTGTGTTATGCAATGAAGCAAACGTGTAAATATACAAACAAATGCGCAAATCACATCGACTATCGGATACGTGAACGTAATGTGGTAATGCAACTGCCCAAAAAGATCAACTTTATTCTGAGCCAAAGAAGCGACTTTAGCGAGACCTTTTAATAGCGGTTCTGATTACAATGATACAAATTATCATATTTTTAGTTGGTTTATCTTACAACGTAACAGAATCACACAAACACGAGAAGTAAACACTTTCAAGAATGGCCCCTTAGGAACCCCTTATTGGCAGGATTTTCCATCGTATTGACTTTTTGCCTACTTCTTGTAATTTATCATATATAATGAGAAATCTATAAGCAATACATATATTGTGGGTGACTATAAAGAACTAAGGAGAAGGAAAGACGAAGGATAAGGCAATAATTACATCAAAAGAGAATCACAGGCTTACCTCGACTCCCATTATTTGTTGACGCGCGTCACTTGACACTGCGACTTCGGAGAATATCGGTAAATTCCGTTTCTGCATAATTAATTAGCAATCCGTACAGAAAATCGTTATATTTTCATTGATTAAACTTACAGTTGTACATTTTTTGAAACTGAAAGACCTGTAATTGCTCATTATTTCTACTATACTTTTCATAATATCATGCATTTGCAAGAACAAAAAAGTCGAAAATCTTGGGTTGTATGCCTTTAAGATTGAAAACATGAATGGAATCTAGGAGTTTTGACATGTATGGTTGACCAGGACAGTCAAAGTCAAAGTTGAAATCCCCAAGAATAATTAGGTTGCCACCTATCGAATTTCCATACTCTAGAAGATTTGCTCCAAAAGGAGAGATTCAGTCAGCTTGTTTTTTTCTGCTAGGAGGAGGACGGTAGAGACAGAAAAAATGGTCTGACCTTTGTTCCAGTGTGAGCGTTGTTTGGACTAGTTCAAACGATGTGTCGCAGAAATTGAAAGTTGTGTTGTACTTCAGGCATTTGATCATGGAATTCTTTGTAATTACAGCAATTCCACCTCCGTGAGAGTTGCGGGGGAACGACTTGATGGAGTAATCGCTGGGTGTTAAATCCGCACACTTACATTCATCACCTGCGTAATGTAACCAAGTTTCTGTCATGAAGAAGACGTCAATATTCTGGTCGTTGATAAAATTAACGATTTCTGTGCGCTTTTCCGGTGATCCTACTGATTGAGCGTTGAATAATGCAATACGTAGTGGTATCCCTGGGACAGTTGACACAACGGTTGATGATTTAAGAGGAATTTGAACCAGGTTATTAAAATTAACGGCAGAATTTTTAAGTTGTTTATTCGTTACGGGCGAAAGGGAGATAACTGGAATTCTTCTTCCTGTTCTACGCCGGCCAGCTTTGAAAGAACGTTTCTTTTTCCGCTTCCGTTTACATTTAAGAAATGATGAATGTATTCCCAGTTCGTTTAGTCTTGAGCACAATGTAGTATCTAGAACCAAGGTGTGGTCATTTAATCCAATTAATGAGGGTCTGTCATATTGTAAGCGGTCACGTGACGGTGGTTTATTCAAAAACAAATGACGTCTTAACATTGTGACAAAACAGCTGAGAAAAATTCTAATTGTTCTCGTTTTCAAAACAAGGAGATGAATTAACCCATACGAACGGAACAGCCAATACATGATGAAGCATAATAATGTAGACGATGACAGAGAACAAGCACAAATATCATAAATATTGCACAAAATAGGAAGAGCCTATCTCGAGCAGTTAAGCGATGGCAGCCATCTTTCCTGAACTCCCTAAATAGCCTATTAATCATATACGGAAAATTTCTTGGTTACAAGACCCACATACCGAAATGTATTTAATGCTTTGTTCTTTGTTCTTTCTGCAACCTTGTTAGGCTGATAAATCAGCCCTTCACCCGTTACGATTTTGATGTTGGGGTTAGGGGCTGATTTCACCTATTCATTGAAACCTGCAATTATCCGCAGACACTTTTGTCTGCACGTATCAGTGTAAATTTCACACACGTACCGGTATTTTTCGCGGCTGTTGAGCTTCCGTCGGCTGAAGGGTTCTTTTGCGATATGTACAGCATATTTCCGAATCAAATCCTACATTTGACAACTTGTAAATCCAAACAGAATAACACAACCCTAAAATACCGTTGACAAATTGACATTTAAGTTTCGTGATCACCATACTGCACAGAGCAACCAATCCGATGCGACTTCCTCTCGTTCATTCGAAACACTCAGTACGCTTGGTCATGTGACTCGGCTCTAGCTGCGTGAATGTGACTATCACGTGATTCAAGCAGACTCTGAATAAGACAGGTAAGAAACATCCTCTATAGTATCATTCTCGTACAGTTAAATTAACGCGTGATTAAAACGAAATGAATGCAAAAAATATGCTCGCTTTGTGGTGTTCACCTGGGCGCAAATCGATCCAACAAAGTTAATTTACATGGAAAACTGAAGAGACAGACAGAAACAGCTCAAGATGTGCTACTTGATCATTGGAGGCTAATATTTACCCCAGACAGAAGTACATATATATTTTATGCTTGCTATATTGTGATTAGCAAGGTGAAATGGAAACTTCCAATTATAAGGTTCCCAATAATTGTGCATACAAATTCAATTTTTGAGGTTCAAAACAAGAATATAAAAATTACAGCACTTGTTTACAAAAAGTGGTGCCACTTTTCTTTATTTATTCTAAAGTAGTGAAATTAATTAATTAAATATTCACTTAATAATCAGCATGACACCCAACATTAGGAAAATCTCATTAAACAATGTTGATCCTAAATCATAATGCCCATGCAGATTCCATATCATAAACATCTCTCTCTCTCTCTCTCTCTCTCTCTCTCTCTCTCTCTCTCTCTCTCTCTCTCTCTCTCTCTCTCTCTCACACACACACACACACACACACACACACACACAATTTTAGTGTAACCTTTGACAGTAAATTTCAGATACATATATTCCTTAAAAAAAACTATCAACACATTTTTTTGATATTTTAATAATTATATAAAGAAAAAAAACAGATTTGAACCATAATATTTTGAATTAACTATTTGTAAATAATAAAAAATATGTCATACAATATATTTAATTAATACTAAAATTCAAATTATATATTTTCATTTAGTTCTTTAATAGATAATTGTTATCTGTAATGGATACAGCACAGATTGCAAATAAATTATGATGCGTATGGACAGGTTGTCTCTCATTAACATAAAAAACAATATGCAATATATTCCTAACAACATAATATACTTATTCATGTCAACTTGTACTAAATTCATTATCAAAAGTGATAATAACATTAGTGCAGTTCAACCTCTCAAATTAATGTGAGCATTGTCTAATATATACATCAATTACATTAGACTTTTGTAATTACTTAAGCCTTTACAATACAATAGTCATTTTACTGTGTACCAAAGACTACAAGTCAAAGCAGGATCATATATTTGAATACTCCAAGGCTCTTTTATGGAGAGGTCTAGGAGAAATGGCCGTCATGATGTTGTCAGGGAAGGAGACGGAGATAAAAAAAATCAGCCACTGCAGGCATGATATGAGCACCACCCCAAGTACCTTTTTATGTGGTTATAATCTTTTAAGTGCACTAAATTGTGGAGTATCCTCTCGTCTGGCACACCAACTTCGATGGAATATTAACAGTTAATACTGCTGAGAACGCGGGACACAATAATGAAATTGACTTACAAATAAAATTTTGTAACTGAGAATACAAGAAGGCTGTCAAGACCGCCAGTGGAAATCGGACTGATGATACCATAGGTAGACACAGCCAAATGGTCAGGATAAAAAACACTTTAGTATGTTTTTGATCACAAGATACCTAACTGTGGCGACTTTAAGCGAACAAAAGGTGTAAGGAGGAGGAAGGCTGATACTGAAGACCGTGTGAAAATCATCTTAGACAACAAATGCTGCGAAGATGTCACTCATCATTCCCTGATATTCATTCTCTATCAACATTTAATCAAATGGGAGAGTTTAAGAAAAGGATTCAGAAGCATCTGAAGAAAATGAGCAAAGGACTTGAGATTATAGTTGATTGAGACAACTTTATTTGCAATATTAAGTATATAAATTCAGTAGAAACATAAATGTTTAGTTATGTGTGGTGCACTTATCATGCATTGTTAATATAAACAAATGTATTGGGTGGTGATGTATTCCAATCCACGGCACACTAACGATCATATGACACCAAACAAAATCAGACTTACAATTACATATTAATTATTATAACAATCCTTGATTGCAAAAGAAGATTTTTAAAGATAAACCCTAGTAATTGACTGCAAACATGATGTACTTCTAATTGCATCTGAATTCATTTATGCTTGTTCTATGTACTATCATGGCATTATAACAAGTTAAGAAAAATCAGTGAAAAAAAGATGACAACAAGAGTGGAATGTTAATAACATAAATAAATTATTCATGAGCTATGCTGGTTAATATATCATGTGAGGATACAAAGTTGATTGAAAAAGGACAAAATAGTGTGCAACAAATGACATTGAATTTTGTATGAAGACCAGTTGATCACACTTCATGCATGATGGATGCAATGGTGATAGTTATAAACATCATACTCTTCTTAATCTACTAATGCCCAGTATTACAACATATCAGTTATGGATGGCTTTTGCAGAGAAGACATACCAAACATGTTGGTTTACACCATGTTATATCACATAGAATGTATTGATGTATCTGAGACTGGGTCACTGACTGTCAACATAATATGTATTTTTTATTTACAAGTACATGTAATAGATAGTTTACATTAGGTTCTGTAGCATAGAAGGTGCTGATGTGCTATTGAATTCAATACAGTCTAAATCCAGTATAGTAATAAATATATAGGATTATACAGCCATGATATGTTGATGTGTCAATGAAATAATGTCCAGGAAGTCTGGAATAGAAAGTGGATCACATGGCCTGACATTTTTTAAACATGTACTTCTAATCAGTTTGCCACATCAAAATGGAGTTTTCATTATATGAATTTTTATGATATATAAACAAAAATAATCACTAATCCAAAAAGGTCAAAATGGCTATCTCTACATCTTATGATCAATCCTTCGAATCAATATGGAATTTTCATCAAAGGCTTTTCTTAAATGTCAGCTTGTTTCTAACAGAATGATGTGTCAATGAATTATGTGCAGTCCATTTGTTACTCGCCAGTTCATATAGGAAGTCTTGAATGTGCTGATATTCCAATCAAATTTCTATGCATTTTTCATCTTCTGGTAGTTTCAGTGTTATATAGCCCTAAATGTGCTGAAACATCGAATCCACTTAAAATGGCAATATAATATATACATGTAGACATATAGATAGTGTACATGAGTACATGCAATTTTTGTATGATTCTGCACATCCACATCTGTACATACAGTTAACACAACACATGCAAGCTTTACATTCACAGCAATCACAATACTCTTGACTACACATTCTGGACGATGGTAAAGATGATTGGTCCATGGTGGAGAGAAGGAATTGTTCCAGCACAAAACTTCTCAGACAGTCAAATGTGTTACAAAGCTTCTTCATATATTCATCTGAACAGCGGATAAGAGACCTAGGAAACATGTAACTTAATCAAAGTCCTTTACGCCCATCCCGAGAACATCTTCCAACTTCTTGCACAATATGATGGAACTGAATTTTCAACCCTCCAATGTACTACAACATATATATCCTCATCCTGAATTCCTATACCAATGGCAACGCTAGATATAAGAACTCAGATGCAGTTTCACAAAATCATCCAGAATTCTAGCCACTGATACCTTATCCGTTCTGCTGTGGAACATCTCAACTAGACAATTATCGATTATTGGAAGCTGGCTGTTTATCTTTGTATGCATTCTCTGCCAAGTCTTCAATGAGCCACATAAAAATGTTCTGGCAATCCCTCATGCTTTGGCAATAGAAAACTATCTTCCGGGACTTCTCCTTCCTGGACATGACATGCTCTGGCAAACATTCAAGCACTTTGTCATACTTCTCTGTGCACTTCTCCATATGTACATGTATGTAGATATTAGTGTCTGGAAGAGAAACTTTTTTAATACTAGTGTTATGTTGCACAAGAAACAAATACAAGTCAGGACATTTTGTTTCACCTTACAGTTACTTTATTCACTAATTTGTTAGTGTCCGTTTAAATGCAATATATTTATCTGACAGAAAGACCTTATATGTTGGTTTGTTAGTCATTCTGCCACTCTCTGTTTTGTTTAACCACATCTGCCGATGAAATGAAAGTTTTATGACTACAAGAACGTGGAGAAAGCAAAATATTTTCCCAAACATAATTTAATTTTTTTATATGCACACTGCTGTGCATGGGCAGCAGGGCTTCTAGTGAACTGGAGTTTCATTCAGTTTGAAAATTAAACTGTACCCGGCAATGGAAGACGGTATAGGTTGATGAAAGTTCTGTTTACTGGATTCCTGGGATAAGATTACGTCCTAGATTGCGGCTGGTGTAATATTTATTTCCAGTGATATGGAACGATTTTGTTAAAAACAGTATACTCAACTTTAACCCGTGTTTGAGTTTATGTCAGGAAATGACACAAATATCTTGACGTGGACGAAAATTAAACATTTCATTTACAACGCAGATCCCAGATTTACATGGCAAAGTTATTTTAGAAGTTTTACCGTTATTGGAAGGTGCATTAATTTTAATGTTAGTTTTATGAACGAACACTTTATTTACCTGCATTATACTGCAAAAATACAAAAGCAGACTATTTTGCAGTTGTAATATAAACCTATAATCCCTTTGTTGTAATAATCGTTTTTGATGTGCTCATGAGAATTATGGATGTATGTAATGCACCCCCAAAATAAGCCAGGCTGTAAGTAATGCAACCCAAAAATAATTCAGGTTGGATGTAATGCACACATTAATAATTCAGGCTGTAAGTAATGCACCACATCAATAATTCAGGCAGTAGTTAATGCAACCCCAGTAATAATTCAGGTTGTAAGTAATGCACCACATTAATAATTCAGGCGGAATGGTCTAACACGTTCCTCCTTACCGATCATTGTCCACGTGGGTTCCAGTCTCAGACTAGGCCAATGTGGGTATGTAAGAAAGTTTGCCAGCAGCTTCCCGTGGGTGTATGGTTTCTCCCGGTATTTTTCAGGGTTCTTCCTTCATCATTTATGCTGGTCGCCATGTATATCATATCATCTGCTAAGAATGACTTTAAGCCCACAACAACACAAAAGTATAAGCTCATAGGACAGATTGCATGATTTATTATTTGCATCACTTAATGCATGCATTTACTTATCAATATTCATGACTTTACCTGACCTACAAGACCGCTCCGGTGGCCTAGTGGTTAGAGATCCGCCTCGGATGCGAAAGGTCGTGAGTTCGCATCCCGGACGAGTCATACCAAAGAATGCTATTAACAGCTACCTCGCTTGAAGCTGAGCATTAAGAGGTTAGTGTTTGGTATTCCTGACCTGGTGGCAGAATAATGTGACTTGGTGGAACATGTCTGCGGCATGATGCCCTTGAGGTAGACATCACTATAAACTTCCACCTTGCAGACATCGCATCGATATGACTGAAGAATTGTTAAAGCTACGTAAAAAAAATCATAATCACACACACACATCCTGATATACCAATCTGTTCTTAACCTTCAAACGTCAAGGTTAGGTACTCATTATATGATATATGTATCAAATAAAGCCATCACTTGATCAGTTACAATGAACTGCAGACTCGTGGCTTTTAAAAACTTCTATATTAAATAATCACTACTTTTACAGTCTCTGTCCAGTGGCCGTTACGGTACCTCATCGCAAACCAACTGGCTGATCATTATTTCTTCTGTGAGTCATTCATTTGTAACTCGGATATACGCCACTGGAATCACAGGTGCTTTATGCGATCTTGATATTCGGGGGAGAAAAGGAATAATTTGATGGAAAAAGATCACATCGAGTGACATAATGACCTCAAATTATCTCCATGATCCGTTTTGTTATAGGACCATGTCTATCATACTATAAAAGAGACAAGGTAGGTAACTTTCAAAACCACCCCTAATCCTCGAATTATCTTTTGATATTTCCGTCTTTAAAGGGTCGCGACCAGGGATATTATTTCTGTTCATCAAGCCATCATTTTTGACATGGTCATAAAATTTATAACTCGCCGCATTTTTGGCAAGCCAGTTACATAATAGTTGCGAACAAAGATTTCACAGATAAGTGGTGGAATTCTTTGTTCGGATCAAAATAACATCAAGTGGGGGTCGGTTAATTCCACCCTTGACAGACTGTTGCATCCACTCGGAATTGAGCAAGGCGTGACCAACATTAGAATCGCAAGTTTCTAAGAACAGCTAGCGTGAATTAAGGGAAGATAAGCTACTCCGACGTCATTCGAAATTGACGGGAAAGTTTATATTTATGGAATTACAAGGATTCTCAGTACACGTCAGTGACTGTTCGCCCGATTGTTGGAGCATATTGTTGCAAAGTAAGTTACTTTAATTATAGCAGTATGTATACTTTAGTACGTAGAATTACCATTTGTAGGGTGATTCATTCGTAGTGGTTTATATACATGCATATTTTGAGATATGAACAATGTTTATGTATAGAATAAATATATTAATTCGATATTGTGTTAATTCGTAGTAACTTGTATTTATTCACTTGATATTATAGATTGCAAATGTTGAATTGAAGTATAATCTTTGTATAATGGTTGCAGTGTGCGACATTAGTTTAAAAGGGATTTGACTATTTGTCTATACTTGTAGAAGTATCATGTGTAAGGATATACCAGCGTATGGATATGTGCATATCTGTGTACACGTTGTAGAAGTGCAATGTACAGAAATGCGTCTGATTATATGATATTGGTTTGTAAAATAATTTTATGAAATGACTATCTCAAAAAGAAAGAGTCGCTCATAACGTTGTAGATACGGCATCATCTTGGGGAATTTGGCAATGCGACAGGTCCAGAGATGCTGTAATGATACAAGTCTCCTTTGAGTTCCGACCAAACGGTTCTTTATTGATATACTCAATATATAGCACAACATTCAAACATCAATATACATAAATTTAAATTACAGATATAAGAGATAAATATAAAACTACGATATTTCATAACTTACCAACATCATATATTTGTATGATTTCTGCCTTTTTGAATATAATACAGGTAATTAAATACCGAATAAATTGACGATAGCTAAAGAATCTAAAATTCAATATTTTACACTAATACTGCAATCATTTAGTAGAAATATATTTTACTGAATTTAATCTAAAATGCCAACATATTAATCTCTATCATTTAAAGAGTACTTTATTTCCTAATTAACCATTGCTGATTATGAAGTTGGTAGCGAACGTTGTATGTTAATAAAACCAAGAATGTAAGTACAATTAAATGTAATAAAACTTTCCAGAACATTATTTTAAAGAATAGTAAGGAAATGTTACAATAATCCAATGCTAGATTAACATCTTTACACTACAAATTCCTATAGTGTATTGAAATTTGTATGCAGAAAGCATCTTACTTGTAATGATGCAAGTCTCCTTTGAGTTCTGACGTAACGGATGGTTCGTTCTAATTTCACTGCTCTCATATATTAAGGTCCAATTCTTTTTGTTTCGCCGGAATCTCAAAGTGAGGTTTCATTGTATTCCACAGGTCAGAGATGGTGACTAAGTACTTATTAGTCAGTCAGTTAGCTACATCAGCCTTATTAATTAATCACGAAGTATTTTTAATATTTATTTGTCTGTAAACTGTAAACATACCGATGATGCTTTTACTGTGCCTAAGATCAAAGATAATTCGTTCTGCGATTACTCCATGATTTATAATTTCTACCTATTGCTTCCTTTATTCTGCGTGTATCAACTAATTGAACGGACAACGGACAAGCTTTGTATGTATACATTTATTTGTCCATTACCTATCGTTCACTTTCTTTCACCCAAAGATCGAAGATAGTTCCTTCTGCGACAACCAATGGTGTATAATGTCTGCTTAATTTGTACTGTTGTTAGCAACTAATTTGAAACGGATAATCAGTTTATGTACGTTTAACTCTGTCTGGCTATATCTCTTTCGATTATACAGATAGCCAACAAATGTAGTTACAAAATGTTTAGTAGGCATATCAATTTATTTTACCGAATCACTTACACGAATAATTAGTTGTTCGTGTTCCGTGGGTGTTTTAGAGTCACAATCCTGTTCTTTTAAGACTAATTTCTTAAACAACTAACCTGATAAAAAAGCTCCGGTGCTAGAGAGTTTTGTCGTAGCACATAAGGGTCTAATCTGTATTATAATGGTATATAGTTGTGATATATAGAATTAAATGAAATCAATCTCAGTATGTTTTAGTAGAAAATCACTTTTAATAAAATTTAGAGAAAATTTCAATCTGATTACTTTTACTAAACAATTCTGTCTTAATAAGAAGATTGAGAATCTGTATGTATATATATATATATATATATATATATATATATATATATATATATATATATATATATATATATATATATATATATATATATATATATATATATATATATATATATATATATATATATATATATATATCGTGTACACATATCAGGGAGAATGTGTATTTCGATGCGCACGAATGCGTGACCAAAAAACGGTAATGGCTTCTCTGCTGATATTAATGTTTAGTGTGAGTTTACATAGCTAGGGGAATATGCTATGCTAATGTCCTTATGTGTTAATACAGGAAGCTTTCAGAGACCGGAGGGAATTACCCCAGTGCAGTTAGTCCGTTGTCTCTAGGACAAAAGAAAAAGGAAGAACGGAGGCAGAAGTTAGACGGGCTGGAAGGAGTTGGATTACGAGTCCGGAAAGATTGTACAGATGAGTTAACACAGGACACGAGACAAATTTATCACACTAAGTCAGATGAATAAATAGGCCGTCGATTGGTTGAGTGAGAGACTAGTGATAAGTTATTAATTTTAAATTTATTTAAGAGATGACTCAAATAAATGATATTAAATTGTTATTTTAATTTCACAATTTGTGTATTCATTAATTTAACTGTCGGCTCGGGGGTTTGCATCTCTGTATCACTATTTCAATTTCTGACAAAAACGAGCCAGGGTGGGTCTTCTGTAATAATGAATATAAAATTGGGAGCACCCCACCCCAACCTAAAGAAAGGGAAAACCTCTACATCGATGCTGTGGTCGCCTTTGTAACTATTTAACAATTGTGGTATTCTCTTGAAATGAAAGCTGTTCTAATAGTGTTTTATCCAATGCAAAATTGGGGAAGTAAGTTCGAAGTTCCTTTATCATGTTCCGAGATATTGCGAAAAACTAAGTAGAAAAGTGAGGTCAAAGTTCAGAGTTGACAGTACCTACGTAGACTAGGTATTATTCCCAGATACCTCGTCATACAGATTAGAATTCCTCCTTGCCATCGAGTTTCACTTCAACATCTGTGGTTACAGAAGGACACTAAACCATAACAACCATCACCACCTGTGATGGAAATATAACAACTTCACCATATAAATCCCTTCGAACCACTTAGAAGCTAAACTACAGGCCGTTTCGGTTTTCACACCCGGTACTTAGATTGTCTCGCTCTTTACGGACCTCACACAATACATATAATTCACAACTATATATATAATGCTATCTTCCAACATGTTGATACTGTGGTATGGTAATATTTGCATATAATATATGCACAAGTTACGTACCTTCATGCTATTTATAAATTTCTCGCGCGGGGCTTTTTTTTGGTGTGAGAGCCATAAATTTAAATTTTGAATAGTCAAAGATTAGGTAACATGCCAAGGTCACTTAGTTTATCTGACGAGGGCTTCGTGGGTCAACAGAAAAAAAATACAAAAAGAAAGAAGAATGCGAAGAACGAGTCCTTTGTTAATAACATTTAGATATTTACATGGATTCCTTACACGCAGGAGTTATCTGTTAAAATACACATTGCCCTCGCACTTATTTTTTGTATTATTGCTTTTAACTTTATTCTTTCTTTTCTACAAGTGGATGAATCCAGATCCAATAGGGGACTAGGTTTTGATTATTGTTTTCTTTTCGTCCACTCTACACACTCACCCCTTTCATTTTAAAAGAACAATGTTTTTATGATCTTTAATAATGATTTCATATAAATATTTTAATAATGGCATTTTCATCTTTATTATTAATCGGCACATTGTTGTGGGCAGGAGTGATTAGCAGAAGCGTGAAAGGCAGAATTTTTAAAAGGACAACGCACGTTCACAAACAAAATTGATAACTTTGCAAAAAATATGTTGATTTTATTTGCTTCATGGGCATCCTTTTACAATCACATATGAATATCATAGTGTCTGCGCTAATTTGTCAGGCACTTTGTATGATCGGCTTTCTATAGTTTGACACCTCCTGTCACTTTTCTGCATTTTGTTCAAGTTATCTCCAGTTGCTTATATTTTATGTTGCGGTATCTATTCTTAGGACAGAAATGATGTAGTCACATATACGATTCGAAAGTTCCTGATTTATGAATTTGCTAAAATATAGTTTATTCCTTTTTGTGTACTGTTCCAGTTTTTCCCCCGAAAAGGTGTACCAAAGAGGTGTTCTAAATGTAACCGGTTGGGTTTTGTTATATAAACTTGGTTTTAGTGACACTGTCTCTTATCTCATTCTGCAGCTTGCCAACCATGTTTTCTTGTCAGGTTCACTCAGTTTAAGTCTGACGAGGGCTTCGTGGGTCAAACTGAAAGCACTGTGTATGAAATAAAATATGTTTATGTATGCTATATGTGCAAAACTTTAAAATATATATTAATGATTTATTATGTGTGTTCATGCTATATGTGTGTAATGTACAGATCTGAATTAAGTCCATGCTGTATACTCCGTAACAAATATTACACACATCAATCATAAAATCAATGTAAAGAGAATTCAACGTGCTTTTGAACAATAACTAAGATATACGATGTCTTTTAAAGCCTTTATAACCAATGGGAAAAATTAAGGAATTACTTCAAAATCTAACCATATGCCAAAATATAAAACTGTAGAGCCTTACCATATGTGATATTTGTCTGTCCTGGATTGGTTGATAGTAAACGTTAGATTTTAGTAAAGAGAATGTTGTTGACATTTTATCATACTTGTAACTTTACAAAATAGAGACATTGTTTTTGTATTGATAGAATTTCAGTTCTTTTACAAATAAGAGTTTGGAAAACTTATTGCTAAAATTAGCACCTGACTCTGGTGCGGAAGTGAAAACTCGTGTAGATCAGATCAGGAAAATGTTGCTTCTCATATGCATATAAAGCGCTTCTTAACACTAATTATTCCATGACAACTGCCTTAATTTCCATTGCATTATTTTTGCTCCCAAATGACACACGGGATGTTTTATTTTTTTTTAAGTACGACTTTACGGAACTGCATACAGAAATACAGAAACCCTTCTACATATGTTTTCCCACTTTCTTTTCTGTCTTTTTATATATTGTCCTCTCTTGATGAGATATACAATATTTGTTTTTTCCCCGGTTTTGAAAACGATACCCTCCTTAACTGAATATTGTTTTTCTTAAAGAATACATTACTTTTTATGCAACTGGTATTTATTGTATTTTCGGGTTTTTCAAATTTATGGGCTTTCTTTGCAGACATAAAATGTATTTGCAAAATGAAGAAATTATATTGCATGACTTATACTAATACTATACGCATGAATGTTGAGTAACAGTTGATTAAGAATGTACCCTTTCAACAGTTATAAACACATGCATCTTACATCCTTTATTAATTAAAGGACTATGAACATACTATATACATTAACTATGGACTGAGAACTGAGGACGTTTAAAGCGACAACACGAATAGTTGACGAAAGTACCCACTTCTAGGCGTGTTATAGTCCCAAGCCGTGATATGTAGCCGGACTTTATTTCCCAGACGCCAAAAGTACTTCGTGATAAATAAAAAAAAAAATTTTCAATGTCTCGCCATATGCACAACTGGGTTTAAACCAGTGACAATATCATATTAGATTTCAAAACAGGGTCGAAGCCTAAGGATACGTCAACTTGGTGATGTCACTTAAATTAAGTCAGCCTTTAAATCACACACACACACACACACACACACACACACACACACACACACACAATTCGGTAATTTGGTGGAAACGTCGGTAAGAACGACCTACATAGAAGAAACTAATGACAATATATATATATATATATATATATATATATATATATATATATATCTGTGCTATTCTTCCAGTTCCTTCATCGATTTCTTCCAACGTGGGAAGAAGACCTTTGGTAGCCTCTGTAACTCTTTCGGTAGACTTTCGGAGATATATCTTACTTGCCTCTAATCGCCCTCGAGCTAATCCATCTGGATAAGATTCTATTATTGATATAAAAATGTTTAAATTACTCACACATTACAGCAGCAGAGACGGTGCGACCTCAACGAAACCTCCTATTGGTAAACGAACGCACATACAAAATTCGAGAAACACTAACGACAAAAGTAAGATAACAAAATAAACTAAACTAACCCAATCAGAGAAACTTTCAGTCAGTTAGAGACTTCGGTTTGGCGTTATCGACCTTGTATTTTTCATATTTGTTGGACGCTTTATTTTTCAAGATTGACGTTCCAGCAAAAGATCTGTTCACTCTTTCTGCTGCTTGACAATTTCCTTTCTTCTTTATGCAAACTCGTATGAAGCAGTCGCATGATTGCTGCTAGAGTGGTATGCCATTCAAGAATCAATAACGTATCGTAGAATATCCAAATATGGTATAGCAAGCCGTATTTGGAATACAAATTACCGTGGGAATCTAGTGTTATCTGTCATGACTGATAAAGTACTGTTTGTGTAAACATACTAATGTATTGTATCATATACGGGATCAAGTACTATATCATAAGCCAAACTTCTTGAAAATTATTACTCAAGTTTGCTAATAGATTTTGACTCAGTTATTCATTTTGACTTGACATGGCTTTTATTTGTTCTTGTGCAAGGTATAATATGATTTGTTTGTATCGAAAGCGTTGAGGTTACGACATCGTAGCTTGTGTGAATCATTCATTTCAATCCATAGACTGGCTGCATCTTCCGCTTGATCCTTCACGTCCCTTTTGTCTGTCAAACAATTTGAACACTACACACTAACATGGAGAAAGTAAAAATATTTTCCCGAACATATGCGTTTTTATAATTTGTTCTCGTAACCATGTCTTCAATTGATTTTATATCAGCATTTTCCCTATTCAACGCTAAAGCTAATTTTTAAGGCTTTTTGGGGCAGAGAAACTTACTTAAAATGAAGAATTGTATGTCTCATTACAGTTGTTGTAAAGGAGTATGCAAAAATTGAAAGTCATATAAATACATCAAGAATGGACTTGATTTCGATTGCTTTAGCCTCAGTGAATGCCATTTTTCTGGGTTGATAAATATCTTTACCAACCTCATGAAAAGTCAATAAGAAAAAACGTGGATAGTAGATAATTTTCAAAATTTGAGAATAGTACTGTTTCTAATATCATTCGATCGTACAATAAACAACCTACACGTGCTAATGTGCCGTAAAAAGAATAGACAAATATATCGTGTGATGATTATTTTTCGCTCACCAGCTCAGTTTAATTTTTTGTAGCATATGAAGTTTTCTTGTATCATGTATTTATATGCAGCGTATTATCCCAAGAAACCATCTACAAATTAAACCAAATTACATCCTAAGTTCACAGTGGGCAAAATGTCAAGAACATGTTTCGAGCTAGTTGTATGTATTATATTCAACATATATTTATATATTCATATCGCGCACGATAATTTATCAAAGTACACATATGACAAATATTGTTTATCGTTTGTTTTATGTCCATAAGGGTACACTCGAATTGTAAATGAGGACTAGTTGGCTGAGAGTAGATTTTTAAAAGATCAATTTGTGTGTACATGTACATCCGTTCCCCCGTTATTTTATTAATTGTTCGCGCTGGCACAGCTCTCAATCTAAATTTAGTAAGCATGCTTAGTAAATCATAATGGAAAACAGAAAATATAAATTTACATGCAGATAAAATAATAATAATAATAATAATAATAATAATAATGAGGACTTTGTATAGCGGATAACCTTTAGAAGCTCTAGGCACTTTACAGCATATATAAGATTTTGACTACACAAAATACCCCCAAAACCAAAAACAAAACCAGCAACAAATACCATGAATATAGAAAACATAAAAGCATGCTGAAAATATTTAAAGTAAGAAACATTATTAGGTCTTTAAGTTTGTTCTTGCAGTCAAGAAAGGTGCATTTTAAGAGCATTCTTGAAAGGGATCAATTTGTCTTTGTGTCTAATTTCAATGTTCAATTTGTTCCACGTTGCTGGGCCCTGGTATGCAAAAGAACGTTGTCCATATGACTTCGTTTTCACAGTGGGAATAATGAGTATACGATTGTCAGAATAGGAGCTTAAGCATGTTGCTGGTGTGTACTCATAGGTGAGGCCAGATAGGTATGTTAGACTGGAGTCCGTCAGTGAAACGTAGCACAAAGTACACATTTTGGGTTTGAGGGAGTCTGGATCGAATGTATAGCCAGTGTAGGATACGGAGCAGCGGGGAGATGTGCTCTGATTGTGGTACTCTAAGGGTGATCCAATCAGCTGTGTTTGGAACGTTTTTAAGCTTTTGGAGTAGATATTGAGGCAAACCAGACACAAATGAGTTACAATAGTCCAGTCAGAGCAAGCAAACTGACTTTTGTATATAAAAAACCAACAAAGAGCTAAATATAAAAATGAAAATAACGGTCAAGTAAGTGACAATTTTGTTTATACAAATGTAAATTATATTAAAGTTTCTGATAAATAAAATTTGAAGTAGAAGACTGCAGACGGTATGAAAAATTCTGTTCAAATGGGCGGAAACATTTTGTAATTGCTTGTAGATTACCGGTAGCAGTTGCGGATGAAATGGCTGGTTTCGTGATATACACTGTATGAAAAGTTGCCTTTACAAATATTTAAGTTATACTTAAATACAAGTAAAGATGTAAAATGTATCAGTATCACCTTTACAATATCTTTACATAACAAAAAGATGAAAATTCATCTTTTGTCAATGTAAAGACTATAAAAGCAGTTGAGTTGTCTTTACAAAAATGAAAGGCATTGAAAGTCTGACTTTACAGATATTAAATCCAAACTAAACTGCAAGCTTTCTGCCACATGCTTACATACTTTAAATAGTTTGTCCACTTTGTTTCATTTAACTTAAGGACAGATGGTATAGTTAGGTCAACCAGAGAGATTTGTTTAATGGCACTGTTCCATCAAAGATACAAGAAATCCAGATAAAAGTGACAATGATAACAATTACAAAAGATCAATAGTTAAATAAATGTATTGCAATCATTACATCAAAATGTACAGTTAACATCAGAATCAAACAGTATCTTAATTGATATATTTTTATACATAATAATGGCCAATATTTATAAAAGAACAACAAAGGGGTTAAATAGCTATTAAAGGAAAGCAATTATTTGTGAAATACACTTTATTAATATCTATATTGCCAAAAATATCTAACAACTAGTCAATGCCACATTAATCAGTTCCATCTCTTAAAATCAATGAATTATTCTTTGTAAATCCTGAATGAGTCATTTGCTTGGTGAAGAGAATATTTATCAATCAATCAATATTATGGGTTTTAAGTGGTTCGTCCCGAGGGCTCTTACCACTGTTTTATCCGTCAAAAGACGGTTATTTACTTTATCCTGAGGGTGGGAATGGAGCCGCCACCCTGCAGGCATTTATGTGTTCATGGAACACTATTTACTTGGGCCGTCACATCGGAGTAGCTATTGAGCTACTACTGTGTGATTGTAGGGCCACATATATGAGTGGGAATAGTTCCAGCACACACTCATATTAATTCATTCTGTTTCTGTCTGGTTGTTTTAGGACGTGCTAAGCACGTGTAGTTGCTGCGGCAGGTTTTGCGGGCGAGGCGAAGTGCCTGGCAAGGGCTGCTTCTTTGGACGTACCCTATCCCTATTTATATACTCTGTGCTGTTTTTGAGTGTACAACGTTTATGTAACAGTGTTTTATAATGTTAGTTGCTCGATGTGTATTTTTGTGTAGTTGTTTTCCTAAGATTTTGTTATGTGCAACCTTGTGTTGCTGGGCCTGATGATCTGGGCTTTGACCACCTTATATGTTCTATTTGGGGTTCTAATTATGCCATATTTCTTAGGTTATTTAGTTAGCTTTGCAGCCTTGTGCTGCTGGCCCTGATAGTCTTGGGTTTTTGACTACCTTATATGTTCTAATTTTGCGGGACCTAAATTACGTTTTTTCCTTTTTCTATTTGATGTGCGACCTTGTGTCGCCGGACCTGATAGTCTTTGGAGGTTTAGACTACCTTATATGTTCTTGATTTGGGGTCTCTATCATATTTCTCTACCTGGT
Source organism: Unio pictorum (assembly GCA_030141615.1). Lineage (NCBI taxonomy): Eukaryota > Metazoa > Mollusca > Bivalvia > Unionida > Unionidae > Unio > Unio pictorum. Next base: position 864,350 of record JARLTB010000221.1, on the reverse strand, counting down.
TAAGTTGCTCCGTTCTCGGTGCATCTGTTGGTTCTAATTAAGCTTTTTGGTGTGGTTGATATTTATGTTTTTAACACTGTACACTTGGTTGTACTCCTAATGAGAAGGTATCTAGGGAGAGTGTCTAAAGAGGAAAGAAGAGAGAGTAGAGTGTTAGCCTACATCCTTACTGCCTATGATGTTTGTTTTTTGGTGTCATCTTGTTATTTCTTGGTGTTATTTATTGGGTAATTTGATTATGTTTTTATGACCTGTTTGTGTTATAGCTCTTGATTTCCCTTTTTGTTTTATTGGGACCCTATTTCCATATTTGTTTTGGCCCCTTGGTTTAGTTCAGGTGTGTGGTTCGGTTATTAGGTAGTAGCAATGGGTCCCTGCGGGAAATGTCCCGGGCCGGTTAAGCGACACGTCAAGGATTGTCCATTTCTACACCCAGTCACCTTCCCACGACCGGTCCGTGAGGTGCGGCGGCCAGGCAACAACAAGGGACCTCTGCCGGAAGTATCCGGGGCCGTTAAGCGACACGTCAAAGGTATTCCTTGTTGAGCCCAGTTTCCACACCCCGGTCCTGGCCGTTTCTTGTTTTCCTGTCCTAAAGGGGTTTATTAATGTTTTATTTGTAAGCATGACTTGTTTGCGTTATGGATCTTGATTTCCCTTTTTGTTTTATTGGGACCCTATTTCCATATTTGTTTTGCCCCTTGGTTTAGTTCAGGTGTGTGGTTCGGTTATTAGGTAGTAGGAATGGGTCCCTGCGGGAAATGTCCCGGGCCGGTTAAGCGACACGTCAAGGATTGTCCATTTCTACACCCAGTCACCTCCCCACGACCGGTCCGTGAGGCGCGGCGGCCAGGCAACAACAAGGGACCTCTGCCGGAAGTATCCGGGGCCGTTAAGCGACACGTCAAAGGTATTCCCTGTTGAGCCCAGTTTCCACACCCCGGTCCTGGCCGTTTCTTGTTTTCCTGTCCTAAAGGGGCTTAGTAATGTTTTATATGTAAGCATTAGGGTCCTGTTTTGTTGTTTGTTGTGTTTAGGATTTTAATGGATAATTTATATATTCCCTATTTTTCCTATGTTTAGTAGAAATTCCAACATATTCTTGTGTGTCATTAAAATGTTGGGATTGGTATTTTGTATAATTTCTGGGTATGTATATGGGGCTTTCATATTCTGCTGTTGTGATCTAAATTTGTCCCTTTCTTGTTTGGTTTTACTGCAATTGTTGAAGATATGATGTAGATCTTCCGGGGTATTGCAATGGTAGCAGTTTATATTATGAGGAAAGGGTCCTATATATTTTCCCATGCTGTTGGCCAGCTTGGTTTTTCCTAAAGTTATCCTATTGATGATTGTCTGCTCTTTAGGTGAGCCCTTGGGCGGTTTTTTGTGCCTGTTTACTTCTTTAACAGTAGTGTACAACACTCTCCCTTTTGTACTATTGTCCCAATCATGTTGCCATTTTATATCTATTTGGGTGTTTATTATACTGTAGAGTTCGGTTGTGCTATAGTGCAGTGGCTCAAAATTCAGTTCGTGTAGTTTTTCCTTAGCCAGTTTGTCGGCCATTTCGTTTCCCTTAATTTCTATGTGGGATGGTATCCACATGAACTCTACAATAGTATTTCCGGTATTTAGTATTTTTAGCTTGGCGTTTATTTGATTGAGAAAGTCTTCCCTGCATTTGGTGGTATTTGTTTGAATTGAAGATAGGACGCTAAGCGAGTCACTAATAATTACTGTCTTATTAGGTTTGAATTCTTCAATCCATTGTAATGATTTGAGGATGGACCAGAATTCAGCTGTGTAAATAGAGCAGTAGTCTGGGAGACGTCTGCCTATTTGTATGTTGAGCTCTGGTATGACCATTGCAGCAGCTGTTCTGTATGGGTTAGTAATTTTAGATCCATCCGTATATATTTTGGTATATTGTTGGTATTGAGTATTTATAATGTTTAAGGCTTCTATTTTTAGAGTTTGTTCTTGATTTTGTTTACTGCCTTTTTCTGTGAGGGAGGTGTTGACTTTAGATTGTACGTTGTTCCAAGGTTCGTGTTCGTACACTACGTTATTGTTTAGAGGAGTTAGTTCTACTGGTATTATCGTCTTTAAGAGATGATATTGTTTTCCCATAGGTAGTTTTTGTTTCAAGGTTTTCCTGATTGGGATGTTGGTTTTATTTATAGCCAGGAGGGTGGGGTGTGTGGCGGGGTGGGTGGACAGCCGCGCTACATATTTTAGAAGGAGCTCTTGCCGTCTCAAGTGGAGGGGCAGCTCTCCCGTTAAGACATGCAGCTCGGCTGTCGATGTTGTTTTTAGAGCTCCGGTACACTTTAATAGTGCTGCTCTTTGTATTTGATCTAATTTTTTGAGTTGTGTTTTGGGGGCCGATGAGTAGACTTGGCAGCCATAATCTAGTTTAGATCTTACCAGAGCTCTATATAATTTTAGGGATGTTTCTTGGTCTGCACCCCAATGTGTGCCTTTAAGGCTCGTTATCAGATTTAGATCCCGACTACATCTATTAACTAAGTCCTCTATATGGTATGCCCATGTGAGATGTTGGTCATAGTACATACCCAGAAATTTTGCTACTTTAACAAATTTTATTTCTTGATCCTGTATTGTTAATTTAGGGTATTTTATGTTTCGTCTATATGGGGTGAACAGTACGGCTACCGTTTTTTGGTGCGATAGTTTAAATCCCCATTGATTAGCCCAGTTTCCAATATTGTTTAGGCTGGTTTGAAGTTCAGAGATGTTTTTGTGGTTGGAGGGGTTTCCTGCTCTCCATAGGCCACCATCGTCAGCAAATTGTGACAATTCAACTTTGGTAGTTGCCAAATTTTTATCTAGGTCATTTATCATTATGTTGAAGAGGGTGGGGCTGAGTACACTGCCTTGTGGAGTTCCATTTTCAAGTGAGTGTTTCTCAGAGTAAGTTGCCCCTACCCTAGTTGTAATTGTGCGGTTTGCTAAGAAATCTTGAATAAAGTTAAACATTCGTCCAGTAATGCCATAATTATTTAATTTGGCTATAAGGCCCTTGGTCCATACTAGATCGAATGCTTTCTCGAGATCGAGAAAAACCGCAATGAGGTTTCTGCTCTGTTTTTGTTGTGAGTTAAATGCTAGTTTAATAGCAGTTTCAAGTCTTACAAGTTGGTCTGTGGTGGAGCGCTTGTTTCTGAATCCACATTGATTTTCTGAGATAAGGTTATTTTTGGTAAGGTGTGACTTGATTCTGTTGTTGATGATAGTTTCCATGATTTTACAGATGTTATTGGTTAGTGATATGGGTCTATAGGAGTTGACATCATGGCTGTCTTTATTAGGTTTTAAGATTGGTATTACTATCGCATGTTTCCATTTTTTTGGTAACTTTCCTGTTTCCCATATGTTATTTAGGAAATTTATTATTATATGAACTATACTTGGTGGTAATTGCTTATATATTATATACCCTATTTTATCTTCCCCAGGTGAAGTTTCTTTTTTTGTTTTGAGTGCTTGGTCCCATTCGTATTTAGTTATTTTGTTGTTTAAAGGAGAGTCCTTGGGTCCCAAGTCTTGAAATATTTTTGGGTTTGCTCTTTCTTCGATGGCCCTATGTAATTGAAATTCTTTAGTATGGTTGCTGCTTTTGCTCATATTAGTAAAGTGTTGAGCTAATAAGTCAGCCTGTTCTTTATCACTGTTTGTGTTGCTTAATTTGGGGGTATTGTTGGTATTTTTACCTCTAATCTTTTTAATCTTATCCCATACTTGTTTAGAGTTTGTTTTGTGGTTGAGCGTGCCACAGTAAGCTTGCCAGGTTTCCATTTTGGCTTTTTTAATCAGCTCTTTTAATTTCTGAGAGAGATTTTTGAATTCCATAAAGTGCGTGGTTAATATGGAACGCTTGAATTTCTTTAGTGCTTTGTTTTTAGCCTGCTGTGTTGTTTTAATTTCGTCATTCCACCAGGGCACAGTAAGTTTTGGTGCCTTATAAGTGGTGGTTGGGATACTGCTAGATGCTGCTTTGTTAATGACATAATTAATGTTTTCATAGTATTGGTCTATGTCATTTGTTTCTATCTGGGTAGTATCTTCATCTTTTAGCATTTGTTTAAATAAGTCCCAGTCTGCTTTTTTATAGTTCCACCTGGGGTTGTTTGTTTGCACCTGCGACTGCACTGTCATTTGCAGGGTGGTGATAACTAAGAAGTGGTCACTGCCCATGGGGTCAGTTTGATCCACCTCCCATCCCGCCACTTGTGCTAATGTTTTTGTGCATAGGGTGAGGTCAATGGCGGACAAGGCACCGTTTATCGGATTTAGACGCGTTCCGGTACCATCATTTAATATGGTCAGTGTTGATATATTGGCCCAAGCCTCAATCAACCTGCCCCTAGTGTCCGTCATCTTCCCCCCCCCCACAGCTTATTATGTGCATTGAAATCTCCGCATATGACAGTGCGCTCACTGGTGATTATGGTATTTAGGGTTAAGAATATTTGTTCAGAGAATATTTATGTGATTCTTGGTCCCTATATACCTCGTATACGTATCAGCCCTTTAGGCTACATATACATGTACAGGTGTCGGACATCCTTCACAACCTTCTAACTCCCACAGATTCCTGAGGCATTCCTTTTCAACAAGAAAAAATCCAGAGCTGGGTTGGTGCAATGTTCTGTGACAGGACTTGCCCCCGTTATGCCAAAGATTATTTTATATGTACAATAAAAGTGTATTTTAACCTATGTATTGTGTATTATTTAAATTGTAATTTAATTGGTTAGATATAGTTTGAATAACGCACAATTCATCCTTACCTGACCCCTTGTTTGGGCCCCTCTTTGTCTGTGGTGGTTCTGCCAAACACGAGGTCAGTTACAAATTTTAGCTATGTTCATGTTGAACCAATCAGATGACGGAATTAGAACACGTGATCTAACATTCGTAAGCTGGTTTGAGGCAGTGATACATTGGCTTTGATGCAACAAAGACGTGCCTTTCAGTGCTAGCGTTACACTAAATTATTAACCAAGGTTACAGTAGTGAACAGACATCTCCATCGACATGAAGTTTTCCTGATTTGTAAATTCTTCATGCAAAAGATTACTGTCCTTTTTGTGCACTTGATAACTGGTATACATAGGGATATGGTGGTATTGCATTGGTTGCAATGGAGATTATATAATCTAGAAGAAACCATCAAACTTGAATCACCATTCACCACTGCTGGGATGGAGTATTAAAACCAGACTCACTGGTAAAAAGTGTTGAATGTGTAATGTAATGCCTTGTTGCAGGTATTTACACACAATATATACTCTGATGCAAATCAAAGTTATTATCACATTTACAGTAGAAAATCTTTATTTTGTTGCCAGTAATGACTAATAAAAGATAATACTTTCTACAACTTTAATTTTTGTAAAGGTAAATTGCAGTATATACTAATTAACGTAAAGATATGTAATGTTAAACTTTAATGAGATTGTACGACTTAAATTTGGTCTTTTTGACACCTTTTAAGAAATGGAATTATTTCATTTAATTACTTAATGGAACAATTTACAACATCTTTACAAACTAAAAGTTATTCTTTCATGCACCTTTTGTTCATTGGAAAAGTGGGCCATTTATTTGCATTTTAGGACCCTAAAATTGCTTGTAAATATCATCTTTAATACCTTTAACTTTTTCCAAAAATTTGTATTAAAGTTAAGTAAAGGTCAAGCAAGGTTTGTCTTTCTTTATCTTTTAAGTGCTAGTAAAGACATCTTTTCAAGCAGTGATACCTGAACCAAATTGACATTAAAATCCACGAAAGCACTGCGAAAAGAAAGCAATTATACCAACACTTTTCGGCGTTTAGCTGGTATAGCCTGAACTGGAAGCGTGACACACTGACAAGTGTGTGTGTCTTGAGTTAAATTACACACGCTTCCTTCAAACAACATAAGACATTTCTTTTTCTAACAATATGTCTTGCCGAAATTCGAATTAATCTGCATTGAAACATTCCACTTGCCTGAGTTGTATTTTAGTAGCTTATTACGTGCCCTTGCTGCAAACGATACCCATTTCATTTTAAGACTTTCAGTCAAATGAACTAGATTTTTCTCATCTTTCGAAACGTTTTTAGGTACGAAGTTATCCTATGATCTTGGCACAGTTAATTAATTGCATTAAGTCCGTAAAGAGAGTGCAGCTCTATCCATTTATCCCATCAGAAATCCAATGTTTCTTCATAACGTGGATATTTTTGTTGTTGAAAATAGAACAAGAATAAACATATTTATTAGGTCTAGTAGGCGTTTTCTTTTATGGTCACTATAAAAAATAAAACAACACCTCCCCAGCCCAACTGAATCTGCAGATATAACAATGTGTCCACATGCCATGGCAGCATATATAACGCGGAAATATAGTTGTGTCGGAAAGAAAACAACAACCATCTAGTTCAACATGGAATTGTCCATCTGTCCGTAACACTTTTCAGTAATTTATTCACAGAAGCCATATTTCTTCGGAATTTGAAGCAGACAGTTTTCACTCAATTTTATCAGAGTTATGTCCCATTAACTTCGAAGTTTGTTTCCTCGTCAAAGTTCTGTAATTACTGTATGGATTGGAAACGAAATTGAAGTCGAACTTAATATAAATACGGTTTGAGTCATATTCGATGAATCTGCATTGAATTTGGACATGTGTTTGACTTAAAGTTTGTCTTCGCATTTGAAATTACGGTTCTTTGAGCTATATTACCTTTGGTTAAGATCTCGTGAACTCTGAAGACAATTCCACTTCATCGTTTCATTGTGTCATCGGAACTCAATTCAACTTCATCATTTCGTTGTCCGTCTCGGCCGATGAAAAAGGTAATTAAAAAACTCCGTGATATTTATTTTCAGACATTAAATCTGATATGCTTGTTGCTATTTTGCTTTACATAATTTTTTAAATTTAAAAATAGTATGATATTGACGATTAATAAGAAAGACCAATACAAAAATACTACTAGCAGTTACCTCACTTGACGTTCAGCATAAAGTGGTTACTGTTAGGATTGGGCGGCCTGGTTTCAGGATAATGTGACCGAGTGGGATATGATGCAACATTGGAGTCCGATACCCCCCCCCCTCCAATCTCTGTTGCTGCTTATAGAATATAATCATGGGTGTAGGGCTGATTTATTGGCCCAGCTACATGACTGCGGCATTATGCCCCAGTGCTAGACGTGGTTTTAAACTGCCACACTGCAGTCAGACATCGTTGCAATATGACTGATTATTTTTAATTAATTAAAGCTACGTAAAAAATTAAAGTCACACCCACAAACAGAAAGACATGCACACCAACACACACTTATGCCTTATATGTTTCACTATCAAATGACATATCAGTAATACACCAATCCATCCATCCTCCAACCATTCCTATTATCACTCCCTTCATGTCATGCCGTCCGATAATAGAAAACTTCGTAGGTTAGACAAGCAAATATATGCATGTATAATAAACTTTTAGGAAACTCTCCTTGCTTCAGTCAAAAAGACTTATGGTCCAAAACTGACCTAATCAATTTGTTTTTTAAAAAAACTATTATTATATATTATTTAGGGCAAAATCTTCAACGAAATTAATTACGTATCACGGGCGTTCCTGCTTTAATATATGTATTCACGTGCCGAGTTTTGCCTAAGTTGCAATTTTTTAAAGATATATAAATTTGCTTTTATACTGTCTCTGGGGATGGGACATGTATACACGTAATAAAAATTATATATATATATATATATATATATATATATATATATATATATATATATATATATATATATATATATATATATATATATATATATCTGTGTGTGTTTTTGAAGGGGCAAATTTCAGGCGAGCTATTAATGAAACATTAGGTGAGGCCAGCGAACCATTAGTTAGATTTATAGAGACACGCCGTGTCAAAAGGGGATCTGTCTAGTATAGTGATGTATTCATTTAGAGTGCGACCGTTGTACTAATTACTACATTGTTTATTCAGTAATCAGACTGACTGCTAGCGACATTTTAAAGTTTCCTTTTTAAACGAAAAGTGTGAGACATATGGAACCGTTGCGTGTTAAAGGGTAATTACTACTGTGGTTTTGAATATCTCGTAACATGGCCCCTGGAATTCAAAACTTCCCAAACCCTCTTGGGAATGTTGTTGTACAACGCTACAGTATAGCTGGTAGTGATGTGTGGCTAAATCGCCTGTACATCAACTATTATATCACTGAGGAATCGAATTATTGGCTGGAACTTCCGATTCTGATTTCAGCGTATTGCACACGTTTCACTCATGTTAATGTCAGATTATGATGAACATTTCAAATTACCCATGCTATGCTTCATAAGGCCTTGTGGTGTGCGTTGTCATTGAAATATGAAAATTTGAAATGTTTTGAGACAGTTAAAAAGAATGATTGTCTAAGTACCCACACCATGGTGAGTAATACCTCCAAGAATCCTGGAACGAACTCGGACGTTATTTCCATGATGTTCAAGGCACTTTGATGAATACATTTTTAAAAAAAATGTTTCACACGTTTACAACTGACTGATTTTCGCTACCCATAATAAGAAAATATTCTAACATTTAAATCGTAAATATTTTAAACTTTTGGAAATTTTGCCGGTCTTAAACTTTTGGAAATTTTGCCAGTCTTTCAATAGTATCATCTTAATATGTTCTCGAAATCAAGCCGGCCTTACAGATTGCCTAATATTGTTATATTATTCAATGTACTACGTGTGCGAATGGGTGGGGTGGGGGTGGGGTGAGGGCTGTGGAGTGAGAAACCTTTGCTGGGAAAATATGCAAATATTCTAATAAATATGCAAGAACGACAACAATAACAACAACAAGGGCTGGAAAACCTTAATCATCTTAGGCATAACAATGCTACATCGTAAAGGATGTAAGTTGTTTGTTGTGCGTGTTATCTTTTGCATACATCATCAATTAAGTTAAGCCATACATCGGTGATGTTACAGGAAAGAGTCCTAAAATATAAGCCATTCAGCTTTTTACTAAGGTTGAATATGAACCGTACAGCTCTTTACTAACGTTGAATATAAGACGTACAGCTCTTTACTAACGTTGAATATAAGACGTACAGCTCTTTACTAACGTTGAATATAAGCCGTACAGCTCTTTACTAACGTTGCATATAAGACGTACAGCTCTTTACTAACGTTGATTATAAGCGGTGGAATAATTGTGGTAGTACATTTGTTCTCCAATATGATTCGACCATGTAAACCCCAGTTGTTATCATATAAATGTAGTTTTGTTTTATTAATAATTTTTTATACTTATGATATATGACATCGGGGGACGAAATGCGAATTTTTATTCGGTTGTTCCAAATTTCACAAAGAAAGAAAATATTCCACAAACCCTACTATTACAGTGAATCTGCTATCGCAAGATTACAAACCTTATTGCTACCAATGTTTAAAAATCTTCCCAGATTTACTACTCTGACAACGAATTCAATAATAGCATACACAGTATGTGGAAGTGGACATACTTCATAATGGTATTCTATATTTAAGTTTTGAAATATTTGTACATTCCAGGAGAGTCATTGTACTCTGCCAAAACAAGGTTATATTTATGTACACAAATGGTCCTTTATTACCTCTCGTAACAATGCTATATTTATGTACAAAAATGGTCCTTTATTGTTTCTGAATGCCTGTTATTGCTCTCATTGTACACTTTACCAGTAATATGTTTTGAATCTACATGGGTTATTGAAGTCGTCTTATAATTGTATAACAGTTGTGGTATTCTCCTATGTGTTACCTGGGATTTGCTGTGATTAAATGGATTTTTTGATGTGGTAGTTTTTTACCCTTAAAATTACTGTGTTTAAAAAATAAAATAAAAAACGAGAGGTTATTGCATTGCAAAATGAGTGAGGTTTAAGGTCAATGTTCAGTACCTGGATATTATGTTTCTAAATGACACGTCAGAAACGTGAAACTTTATATTGCGGTGCTTTTTTGTATGTGAAAAGTGAGGTCAAATTTCAGCGTAGACAGTAACATTTAATCAAACGTGGATATACCATATACCACGTCCGATGGCGTGGAGTCCTTACATGTGATAACTTATTTTGGATTGTTTGGTAGTTCGGGGTATTTTGGACGTAAGGTCTTCAAACCGGGCACTTTGATTGTCGCGCTCTTTCCGGACCTCTCACAATACATACAATTTACAACTCTATATAAAATGCTATCTTCCGACATGTTGATACTGTGGTATGGTAATATTTGCATATAGTATATGCAGAGGTTACGTACCTTCATGCTTTTTATAAATTTCTCCCGGGGTTTTTTTTTTGTGTGAGAGCCAAAAATTTATATTTTGAATAGTCAAAGATTATCTGACGAGGGCTTCGTGGGTCAACAGAAGGGACAAAATTACAAAAAGAAAGAAGAATGAGAAGAATGAGTCCTTAGTTAATTACATTTAGATGTTTACATGGATTCCTTACACGCAGGACTTATCTGTTAAAATACACATTGCCTTCACACTTATTTTTTGTATTATTGATTTCAACTTTATTGTACTATTGCTTTTAACTTTATTGTATTATTGCTTTTAACTTTATTGTATTATTGCTTTTAACTTTATTGTATTATTGCTTTTAACTTTATTGTATTATTCCTTTTAACTTTATTGTATTATTGCTTTTAACTTTATTGTATTATTGCTTTTAACTTTATTGTATTATTGCTTTTAACTTTATTGTATTATTGCTTTTAACTTTATTGTATTATTGCTTTTAACTTTATTGTATTATTGCTTTAACTTTATTGTATTATTGCTTTTAACTTTATTGTATTATTGCTTTTAACTTTATTGTATTATTGCTTTAACTTTATTGTATTATTGCTTTTAACTTTATTGTATTATTGCTTTTAACTTTATTGTATTATTGCTTTTAACTTTATTGTATTATTGCTTTTAACTTTATTCTTTCTTTTCTACAAGTGGATGAGTCCAGATCCAATAGGGGACTAGGTTTTGCTTATTGTTTTCTTTTCGTCCACTCTACACACTCACCCCTTTCATTTTAAAAGAACAATGTTTTTATGATCTTTAATAATGATTTCATATAAATATTTTTAATAATGGCATTTTCATCTTTATTATTAATCGGCACATTGCGGTGGGCAGGAGTGATTAGCAGTAGCGTGAAAGGCAGAATTTTTAAAGGACAAACGCACAATCACAAACAAAATTAATAACTTTGCAAAGAATATGTTGATTTTATTTGCCTTTTCCAATCACATATGGATAGTACAGTGTCTGCGCTAATTTTTTTTTTATCCCCACTATTTGGCTGTGTCTACCTATGGTGTCATCAGTCAGATTTCCACTGGCAGTCTAGACAGCCTTCCTGTATTCTCAGTTACAAAATTCCATTTGTAATTCCATTTCAATATTGTGTCTCGCTTTCTATGCAGTATTAACTGTTAATATTCCATCGAAGTTGGTGTGCCAGACAAGAGGACACTCCACCATTTAGGGCACTTAAAAGATTATAGCCACATAAAAGGTACTTGAGGTGGTGCTCATATCATGCCTGCAGTGGCTGATTATTCTATCTCCATCTCCTTCCCTGACAGCATCACGACGGGCCATTTCTCCTAGACCTCTCCATAAAAGAGCCTTGTAGTATTCAAATATGTGATCCTGCTTTGATTTGTAGTCTTTGGTACACAGTAAAATGATAATTTTACAGAAGTCTAATGTAATTGATGTATATATTAGACAATGCTCACATTAATCTGAGAGGTTGAACTGCACTAATGTTATTATCACTTTTGATAATGAATTTAGTACAAGTTGACATGAATAAGCATATTATGTTATTAGCAATATATTGCATATTGTTATTTATGTTAATGAGAGACTACCTGTCCATACGCATCATAATTTATTTGCAATCTGTGCTGTATCCATTACAGATAACAATTATCTATTAAAGAACTAAATTAAGATATATAATTTGAATTATAGTATTAATTAAATATATTGTATGACATATTTTTTATTATTTACAAATAGTCAATTCAAAATATTATGGTTCAAATCTGTTTAATTTATTTATTGATCTATATATAATTATTAAAATATCACAAAAATGTGTTGATAGTTTTTTTTAAAGGAATATATGTATCTGAAATTTACTGTCAAAGGTTACAATAAAATTGTGTGTGTGTGTGTGTGTGTGTGTGTGTGAGAGAGAGAGAGAGAGAGAGAGAGAGAGAGAGAGAGAGAGAGAGAGAGAGAGAGAGAGAGAGAGATGTTTATGATATGGAATCTGCATAGGCATTCTGATTTAGGGTCAACATTGCTTAATGAGATTTTCCTAATGTTGGGTGCCATACTGATTATTAAGTGAATATTAAATTAATTAATTTCACTACTTTAGAATAAATAAAGAAAAGTGACACCACTTTTTGTAAACAAATGCTGTAATTTTTTATCTTCTTGTTTTGAACCTCAAAAATGGAATTGGTATGCACAATTATTGGGAACCTTATAATTGGAAGTTTCCATTTCACCTTGCTAATCACAATATAACAAGCATAAAATATATATGTACTTCTGTCAGGGGTAAATGTTAGCCTCCAATGATTTTGTAGCACATCTTGAGCTGTTTCTGTCTGTCTCTTCAGTTTTCCATGTAAATTAACTTTGTTGGATCGATTTGCGCCCAGGTGAACACCACAAAGCGAGCATATTGTTTTGCATTCATTTCGTTCTAATCAGGCGTTAATTTAACTGTACGAGATAGGTAATATAGAGGATATTTCTTAACTGTCTTATTAAGAGTCTGCTTGAATCACGTGATAGGCACGCAGCTACAGCCGAGTCACATGACCAAGCGTACCGAGTGTTTCGAATGAACGAGCGGAAGTCGCATCGGATTGGTTGCTCTGTGTAGTATGGTGATCACAAAACTTAAATGTCAAGTTGTCAACGGTATTTTAGGGTTGTGTTATTCTGCTTGGATTTACAAGTTGTCAAATGTAGGATTTGATTCGGAAATATGCTGTACATATAGCAAAAATAACCCTTCAGTCGACGAGAGCTCAACAGCCGCGACAAATACCGGTAAGTGTTTGAAATTTACACTGATACGTGCAGACAAAAGTGTCTGCGGATAATTGCAGATTTCAATGAATAGGTGAAATCACCCCTTAACCCCAACATCAAAATCGTAACGGGTGAAGGGCTGATTTATCGGCCTACAACCTTTTATACTATTCCAAAAATCGATTATTATTATTATTATTATTATTATTATTATTATTATTATTATTATTATTATTATTATTAAATATAAAAATGTCTAAAGAAGCCCCCCACCTCTCTCTCTATCTCTCTGGACATATAAGTGATTTTAAAAGTTTAATCAGAGAGAGAGAGAGAGAGAGAGAGAGAGAGAGAGAGAGAGAGGTGTCAATTTTATGTAGAGCTGTACCTAATACGAATAGAGACCCATACATTTTCGGACGAATACTGACTGAATGCTGTTTTCATTTGTCGCTGATCATTGAGCCATGCTTTTTTTGTATACATATGGATGTTTGTATGATAGGTGATTGTTGAGCAGAGATGTTTTAAGCGTCTTAGATGTAACACCAACGCGTAATTATAACCGTTTTGCACAAGATAAACATTGTGTTGCAGTTATCCTCCTCACAAACACTGAAACATTTCCAGGTAGGACTACGCTTTTCCATACTTATGATCATAGGCCTATTTTTAAAAAGAAAATACTTATTACCCCCAGTGTTCGATGACTTAAAAGCCGAACAAGACGACACACATTTTACGTCTCACAGTCTGACCGCCACTCAGCGACGCATGCAGACGGCAAATCCCATCCGCCTGGTAAGTTCCAAAAGGAACCGACTGCCTGCCTACACCCTGTCCAGGAAGAGTAAGTGGGCACTCGCCAGTTATTATGACTGACGTATGTAAGGTGAAGTTGTTTGCATTTGAAACACACAAAGTGGAGAGAATGTTGGCTACTTTGATGTAATGTGGCTGACATTTCTTTGGCTGTTGTACTTATGGAATTCGTATATAATATAAGCACACATCTAACTAAATCACCTCTCTTTTGTGCATTAATTCAGTCTGAATTAGTATAAAGTACACTGTCTTTAGCACCTATTACAATATGGACAATATATTTTGCACAACTAGACAATACCAGCTTCTGAAAGAGCAATTGATGAATTACCAAATATATAAAATGCAAAAACGTTATCGGCTCTTTTTTTAAAAATACAATTTATACACTGAAGTCCAGGAAAGGAAATGGACCAAGTGGAGTTTGCAGTTTTATGAAAGATGCACATCTGGAGTTATGCCAAGCTGTATACTATATTATCCATATAACCACACATCAATCAAACACCAAAAATAAAGGGGATTAAAGGTTCGTTGAACAATACCTAATACATGCAAGGTCTTTAAAAAAACAATTAACCAGTATAACTAGCGAGAACACCAACCCTATGCAAAATACGAAACTGTAGAGCGCCAGTTTACATCTAACACAACAGCCAAAGCGGGACTGCAACTCATTGACGCATGCAGACGGCAAGACCCAACCGTTTAGCATGTTCCTGAAGGAACCGGCTGCTTCTCTAATATGGAAGGGGATTACCGCCATAATTCTATGCATGTATTTTGTAATCTTCCTTGATGCATTATTGTAAATTGCTGTTTGCAAGTGCTTGCTGTTTGTATGTGCTACTTTCATAATTCTATCCATGTATATTGTTATCTTTATTGATGTAAACTGTACGTGGCAACTTGCAAGTGCTACATTCATTCAGCATTATTTTAAATGGCTGCATGCAAGTGCTACATTCCTAATTCCATCCATGTATATTGTATTCTTCATAGATGCAAACGGTAAAGGGCTAGTTGCAAGTGTTTAGATCTACTTTCCTTCTGCGTCATGGTATCTTGCTGTTTTTTGCCAAACGCTGAATTCATTCTGTAGTTTGTCGTATGGCAAAATCTGGGTCAGTTATTACAAGTGTTAATATTCTATTTATAAATTTGCTATATCGCAAATTACATTGTTCCAACTGTTGATTTTGTTCTTCATTTTACAGATTTCGACTTGCAACACCGTAACTCCAAAATGTTCTCTTCGTCCATGCATTATGACAAACTGCATCATATAAAATGATGATCATAATGTAGCATCACGCATGTCGCAAGTTAGCATAAAGAAAGTTGGCATAAAATAATGCCTCATTATGACAACAGATGGCGCTGTGAAATGTCAATTTGTTACAAACGACTACTCCCCTGACTATAGCGACACAAGGTTATACCATTTTAGGGTATTGCTGGGCGTCTATTTTAAAATATTGTACGTATAATTTACCGCAACCTGTATTATAGGATGATAGGGTATAACAGCATACAAACAAAATTTTAAAACGATATTACATACTGTCATACCTGCATGAACTCCAAGTTGCTGAGACATCTTTCCGATCATTCTCACAATAATTATATTGAAAATTATATGGCCTAAATTGTCGTAGAAGTTGATTTTGAGTGTACCCCAACATAAATTTAAAAAATATGGTGGCAAGGGTCAGAGGAAACTGACTAATTTTGGACATGTTATGTGATTTAGTTTTTTGATATTATTCGTGCCTCTTTTTTAACTGAAAGGAAAATATTAAATATTTTTAGCCCAATTATATATATATATATATATATATATATATATATATATATATATATATATATATATATATATATATATATATATATAAAGTATTGGCAAAAATCAATTTGATATACTAATACTATTGATATATAAAATTGTGATCCGCCCATGGTGGGGTGGGGTGGGTTGAGGGCTGTGGAGTGAGAAACCTTTGCTGGGAAAATATGCATATATTCTAATAAGTATGCAAGAACGACAACAACAATAACAACAACAAGGGCCGGAAAACCTTAATCATCTTAGGCAAAACAATGCTACATCGTAAAGGATGTAAGTTGTTTTTTGTGCGTGTTATCTTTTGCATACATCATCAATTAAGTTAAGCCATACATCGGTGATTTTACTGGAAAGAGTCCTAAAATATAAGCCATTCAGCTCTTTACTAACGTTAAATATAAGACGTAATATAAGACGTACATCTCTTTTCTAAGGTTGAATATAAGCCGTACAGCTATTTACAAACTTTGAACATAAGACGTAAAGCTTTTTTTTTTTTATTAACGTTGAATATAAACCATACAGCTGTTTACTAACATTGATTATAAGCGGTGGCTCAGTTTTGGAATAATTGTAGTAGTACATTTGTTTTCCAATATGATTCGACCATGTAAACCCCAGCCCTTATCATATTATTGTAGTTTTGTTTGATTAATAGATATTGATAATTATGATATATGACATCGGGGACGAATGCCACTTTTTATTTGGTTGTTCCAAATTTCACAAAGAAAGAAAATATTCCCCAAACCCTACGATTACAGTGAATCTGCTATCGCATGATTACAAACCTTATTGCTACCAATGTTTAAAAATCTTCCCAGATTTACTACTCTGACAAAGAATTCAATAATATCATACACAGTATGTGGAAGTGGACATACTTCATAATGGTATTCTATATTTAAGTTTTTAAATATTTGTACATTCCAGGAGAGTCATTGTACTCTGCCAAAACAAGGTTATATTTATGTACACAAATGGTCCTTTATTACCTCTCGTAACAATGTTATATTTATGTACAAAAATGGTCCTTTATTACTTCTGAATGCCTGTTCTTGCTCTCATTGTACACTTTACCAGTAATATGTTTTGAATCTACATGGGTTATTGAAGACGTCTTATAATTGTATAACAGTTGTGGTATTCTCCTATGTGTGAACTGGGATTTGCTTTCATTAAATGGAAGTTTTGATGTGGTAGCGTTTTACCCTTTAAATAGTTGGGTTTAAATAATAAAAAAATAAGAAAAAAAACACAGGTTATTGCATTGCAAAATGAGTGAGGTTTAAGGTCAATTCAGTACCTGGATTTTATGTTTCTAAATGACACGTCAGAAACGTGAAACTTTATATTGCGGTGCTTTTTTGTATGTGAAAAGTGAGGTCAAAGTTCAGCGTAGACAGTAACATTTAATCAAACGTGGATATACCATATACCACGTCAGATGGCGTGGAGTCCTTACATGTGATAACTTATTTTGGATTGTTTGGTAGTTCGGGGTATTTTTGAAAATTATATGGCCTAAATTGTCGTAGAAGTTGATTTTGAGTGTACCCCAACATAAATTTAAAAAATATGGTGGCAAGGGTCAGAGGAAACTGACTAATTTTGGACATGTTATGTGATTTAGTTTTTTGATATTATTCGTGCCTCTTTTTTAACTGAAAGGAAAATATTAAATATTTTTAGCCCAATTATATATATATATATATATATATATATATATATATATATATATATATATATATATAAAGTATTGGCAAAAATCAATTTGATATACTAATACTATTGATATATAAAATTGTGATCCGCCCATGGTGGGGTGGGGTGGGTTGAGGGCTGTGGAGTGAGAAACCTTTGCTGGGAAAATATGCATATATTCTAATAAGTATGCAAGAACGACAACAACAATAACAACAACAAGGGCCGGAAAACCTTAATCATCTTAGGCAAAACAATGCTACATCGTAAAGGATGTAAGTTGTTTTTTGTGCGTGTTATCTTTTGCATACATCATCAATTAAGTTAAGCCATACATCGGTGATTTTACTGGAAAGAGTCCTAAAATATAAGCCATTCAGCTCTTTACTAACGTTAAATATAAGACGTAATATAAGACGTACATCTCTTTTCTAAGGTTGAATATAAGCCGTACAGCTATTTACAAACTTTGAACATAAGACGTAAAGCTTTTTTTTTTTTATTAACGTTGAATATAAAACATACAGCTGTTTACTAACATTGATTATAAGCGGTGGCTCAGTTTTGGAATAATTGTAGTAGTACATTTGTTTTCCAATATGATTCGACCATGTAAACCCCAGCCCTTATCATATTATTGTAGTTTTGTTTGATTAATAGATATTGATAATTATGATATATGACATCGGGGACGAATGCCACTTTTTATTTGGTTGTTCCAAATTTCACAAAGAAAGAAAATATTCCCCAAACCCTACGATTACAGTGAATCTGCTATCGCATGATTACAAACCTTATTGCTACCAATGTTTAAAAATCTTCCCAGATTTACTACTCTGACAAAGAATTCAATAATATCATACACAGTATGTGGAAGTGGACATACTTCATAATGGTATTCTATATTTAAGTTTTTAAATATTTGTACATTCCAGGAGAGTCATTGTACTCTGCCAAAACAAGGTTATATTTATGTACACAAATGGTCCTTTATTACCTCTCGTAACAATGTTATATTTATGTACAAAAATGGTCCTTTATTACTTCTGAATGCCTGTTCTTGCTCTCATTGTACACTTTACCAGTAATATGTTTTGAATCTACATGGGTTATTGAAGACGTCTTATAATTGTATAACAGTTGTGGTATTCTCCTATGTGTGACCTGGGATTTGCTTTCATTAAATGGAAGTTTTGATGTGGTAGCGTTTTACCCTTTAAATAGTTGGGTTTAAATAATAAAAAAATAAGAAAAAAAAACACAGGTTATTGCATTGCAAAATGAGTGAGGTTTAAGGTCAATTCAGTACCTGGATTTTATGTTTCTAAATGACACGTCAGAAACGTGAAACTTTATATTGCGGTGCTTTTTTGTATGTGAAAAGTGAGGTCAAAGTTCAGCGTAGACAGTAACATTTAATCAAACGTGGATATACCATATACCACGTCAGATGGCGTGGAGTCCTTACATGTGATAACTTATTTTGGATTGTTTGGTAGTTCGGGGTATTTTGGACGTAAGGTCTTCAAACCGGGCACTTTGATTGTCGCGCTCTTTCCGGACCTCTCACAATACATATAATTTACAACTCTATATAAAATGCTATCTTCCGACATGTTGATACTGTGGTATGGTAATATTTGCAAAAAGTATATGCAGAGGTTACGTACCTTCATGCTTTTTATAAATTTCTCCCGGATTTTTTTTTGTGTGAGAGCCAAAAATTTATATTTTGAATAGTCAAAGATTATCTGACGAGGGCTTCGTGGGTCAACAGAAGGGACAAAATTACAAAAAGAAAGAAGAATGAGAAGAATGAGTCCTTAGTTAATTACATTTAGATGTTTACATGGATTCCTTACACGCAGGACTTATCTATTAAAATACACATTGCCTTCACACTTATTTTTTGTATTATTGATTTCAACTTTATTGTACTATTGCTTTTAACTTTATTGTATTATTGCTTTTAACTTTATTGTATTATTGCTTTTAACTTTATTGTATTATTGCTTTTAACTTTATTGTATTATTGCCTTTAACTTTATTGTATTATTGCTTTTAACTTTATTGTATTATTGCTTTTAACTTTATTGTATTATTGCTTTTAACTTTATTGTATTATTGCTTTTAACTTTATTCTTTCTTTTCTACAAGTGGATGAGTCCAGATCCAATAGGGGACTAGGTTTTGCTTATTGTTTTCTTTTCGTCCACTCTACACACTCACCCTTTTCATTTTAAAAGAACAATGTTTTTATGATCTTTAATAATGATTTCATATAAATATTTTTAATAATGGCATTTTCATCTTTATTATTAATCGGCACATTGCGGTGGGCAGGAGTGATTAGCAGTAGCGTGAAAGGCAGAATTTTTAAAGGACAAACGCACGATCACAAACAAAATTAATAACTTTGCAAAAAATATGTTGATTTTATTTGCCTTTTCCAATCACATATGGATAGTACAGTGTCTGCGCTAATTTTTTTTTATCCCCACTATTTGGCTGAGTCTACCTATGGTGTCATCAGTCAGATTTCCACTGGCAGTCTAGACAGCCTTCCTGTATTCTCAGTTACAAAATTCCATTTGTAATTCCATTTCAATATTGTGTCTCGCTTTCTATGCAGTATTAACTGTTAATATTCCATCGAAGTTGGTGTGCCAGACAAGAGGACACTCCACCATTTAGGGCACTTAAAAGATTATAGCCACATAAAAGGTACTTGAGGTGGTGCTCATATCATGCCTGCAGTGGCTGATTATTCTATCTCCATCTCCTTCCCTGACAGCATCACGACGGGCCATTTCTCCTAGACCTCTCCATAAAAGAGCCTTGTAGTATTCAAATATGTGATCCTGCTTTGATTTGTAGTCTTTGGTACACAGTAAAATGATAATTTTACAGAAGTCTAATGTAATTGATGTATATATTAGACAATGCTCACATTAATCTGAGAGGTTGAACTGCACTAATGTTATTATCACTTTTGATAATGAATTTAGTACAAGTTGACATGAATAAGCATATTATGTTATTAGCAATATATTGCATATTGTTATTTATGTTAATGAGAGACTACCTGTCCATACGCATCATAATTTATTTGCAATCTGTGCTGTATCCATTACAGATAACAATTATCTATTAAAGAACTAAATTAAGATATATAATTTGAATTATAGTATTAATTAAATATATTGTATGACATATTTTTTATTATTTACAAATAGTCAATTCAAAATATTATGGTTCAAATCTGTTTAATTTATTTATTGATCTATATATAATTATTAAAATATCACAAAAATGTGTTGATAGTTTTTTTTAAAGGAATATATGTATCTGAAATTTACTGTCAAAGGTTACAATGAAATTGTGTGTGTGTGTGTGTGTGTGTGTGAGAGAGAGAGAGAGAGAGAGAGAGAGAGAGAGAGAGAGAGAGAGAGAGAGAGAGATGTTTATGATATGGAATCTGCATAGGCATTCTGATTTAGGGTCAACATTGCTTAATGAGATTTTCCTAATGTTGGGTGCCATACTGATTATTAAGTGAATATTAAATTAATTAATTTCACTACTTTAGAATAAATAAAGAAAAGTGACACCACTTTTTGTAAACAAATGCTGTAATTTTTTATCTTCTTGTTTTGAACCTCAAAAATGGAATTGGTATGCACAATTATTGGGAACCTTATAATTGGAAGTTTCCATTTCACCTTGCTAATCACAATATAACAAGCATAAAATATATATGTACTTCTGTCAGGGGTAAATGTTAGCCTCCAATGATTTTGTAGCACATCTTGAGCTGTTTCTGTCTGTCTCTTCAGTTTTCCATGTAAATTAACTTTGTTGGATCGATTTGCGCCCAGGTGAACACCACAAAGCGAGCATATTGTTTTGCATTCATTTCGTTCTAATCAGGCGTTAATTTAACTGTACGAGATAGGTAATATAGAGGATATTTCTTAACTGTCTTATTAAGAGTCTGCTTGAATCACGTGATAGGCACGCAGCTACAGCCGAGTCACATGACCAAGCGTACCGAGTGTTTCGAATGAACGAGCGGAAGTCGCATCGGATTGGTTGCTCTGTGTAGTATGGTGATCACAAAACTTAAATGTCAAGTTGTCAACGGTATTTTAGGGTTGTGTTATTCTGCTTGGATTTACAAGTTGTCAAATGTAGGATTTGATTCGGAAATATGCTGTACATATAGCAAAAATAACCCTTCAGTCGACGAGAGCTCAACAGCCGCGACAAATACCGGTAAGTGTTTGAAATTTACACTGATACGTGCAGACAAAAGTGTCTGCGGATAATTGCAGATTTCAATGAATAGGTGAAATCACCCCTTAACCCCAACATCAAAATCGTAACGGGTGAAGGGCTGATTTATCGGCCTACAACCTTTTATACTATTCCAAAAATCGATTATTATTATTATTATTATTATTATTATTATTATTATTATTATTATTATTATTAAATATGAAAATGTCTAAAGAAGCCCCCCACCTCTCTCTCTATCTCTCTGGACATATAAGTGATTTTAAAAGTTTAATCAGAGAGAGAGAGAGAGAGAGAGAGAGAGAGAGAGAGAGAGAGAGAGAGAGGTGTCAATTTTATGTAGAGCTGTACCTAATACGAATAGAGACCCATACATTTTCGGACGAATACTGACTGAATGCTGTTTTCATTTGTCGCTGATCATTGAGCCATGCTTTTTTTGTATACATATGGATGTTTGTATGACAGGTGATTGTTGAGCAGAGATGTTTTAAGCGTCTTAGATGTAACACCAACGCGTAATTATAACCGTTTTGCACAAGATAAACATTGTGTTGCAGTTATCCTCCTCACAAACACTGAAACATTTCCAGGTAGGACTACGCTTTTCCATACTTATGATCATAGGCCTATTTTTAAAAAGAAAATACTTATTACCCCCAGTGTTCGATGACTTAAAAGCCGAACAAGACGACACACATTTTACGTCTCACAGTCTGACCGCCACTCAGCGACGCATGCAGACGGCAAATCCCATCCGCCTGGTAAGTTCCAAAAGGAACCGACTGCCTGCCTACACCCTGTCCAGGAAGAGTAAGTGGGCACTCGCCAGTTATTATGACTGACGTATGTAAGGTGAAGTTGTTTGCATTTGAAACACACAAAGTGGAGAGAATGTTGGCTACTTTGATGTAATGTGGCTGACATTTCTTTGGCTGTTGTACTTATGGAATTCGTATATAATATAAGCACACATCTAACTAAATCACCTCTCTTTTGTGCATTAATTCAGTCTGAATTAGTATAAAGTACACTGTCTTTAGCACCTATTACAATATGGACAATATATTTTGCACAACTAGACAATACCAGCTTCTGAAAGAGCAATTGATGAATTACCAAATATATAAAATGCAAAAACGTTATCGGCTCTTTTTTTAAAAATACAATTTATACACTGAAGTCCAGGAAAGGAAATGGACCAAGTGGAGTTTGCAGTTTTATGAAAGATGCACATCTGGAGTTATGCCAAGCTGTATACTATATTATCCATATAACCACACATCAATCAAACACCAAAAATAAAGGGGATTAAAGGTTCGTTGAACAATACCTAATACATGCAAGGTCTTTAAAAAAACAATTAACCAGTATAACTAGCGAGAACACCAACCCTATGCAAAATACGAAACTGTAGAGCGCCAGTTTACATCTAACACAACAGCCAAAGCGGGACTGCAACTCATTGACGCATGCAGACGGCAAGACCCAACCGTTTAGCATGTTCCTGAAGGAACCGGCTGCTTCTCTAATATGGAAGGGGATTACCGCCATAATTCTATGCATGTATTTTGTAATCTTCCTTGATGCATTATTGTAAATTGCTGTTTGCAAGTGCTTGCTGTTTGTATGTGCTACTTTCATAATTCTATCCATGTATATTGTTATCTTTATTGATGTAAACTGTACGTGGCAACTTGCAAGTGCTACATTCATTCAGCATTATTTTAAATGGCTGCATGCAAGTGCTACATTCCTAATTCCATCCATGTATATTGTATTCTTCATAGATGCAAACGGTAAAGGGCTAGTTGCAAGTGTTTAGATCTACTTTCCTTCTGCGTCATGGTATCTTGCTGTTTTTTGCCAAACGCTGAATTCATTCTGTAGTTTGTCGTATGGCAAAATCTGGGTCAGTTATTACAAGTGTTAATATTCTATTTATAAATTTGCTATATCGCAAATTACATTGTTCCAACTGTTGATTTTGTTCTTCATTTTACAGATTTCGACTTGCAACACCGTAACTCCAAAATGTTCTCTTCGTCCATGCATTATGACAAACTGCATCATATAAAATGATGATCATAATGTAGCATCACGCATGTCGCAAGTTAGCATAAAGAAAGTTGGCATAAAATAATGCCTCATTATGACAACAGATGGCGCTGTGAAATGTCAATTTGTTACAAACGACTACTCCCCTGACTATAGCGACACAAGGTTATACCATTTTAGGGTATTGCTGGGCGTCTATTTTAAAATATTGTACGTATAATTTACCGCAACCTGTATTATAGGATGATAGGGTATAACAGCATACAAACAAAATTTTAAAACGATATTACATACTGTCATACCTGCATGAACTCCAAGTTGCTGAGACATCTTTCCGATCATTCTCACAATAATTATATTGAAAATTATATGGCCTAAATTGTCGTAGAAGTTGATTTTGAGTGTACCCCAACATAAATTTAAAAAATATGGTGGCAAGGGTCAGAGGAAACTGACTAATTTTGGACATGTTATGTGATTTAGTTTTTTGATATTATTCGTGCCTCTTTTTTAACTGAAAGGAAAATATTAAATATTTTTAGCCCAATTATATATATATATATATATATATATATATATATATATATATATATATATATATATATATATATATATATATATATATATATATATAAAGTATTGGCAAAAATCAATTTGATATACTAATACTATTGATATATAAAATTGTGATCCGCCCATGGTGGGGTGGGGTGGGTTGAGGGCTGTGGAGTGAGAAACCTTTGCTGGGAAAATATGCATATATTCTAATAAGTATGCAAGAACGACAACAACAATAACAACAACAAGGGCCGGAAAACCTTAATCATCTTAGGCAAAACAATGCTACATCGTAAAGGATGTAAGTTGTTTTTTGTGCGTGTTATCTTTTGCATACATCATCAATTAAGTTAAGCCATACATCGGTGATTTTACTGGAAAGAGTCCTAAAATATAAGCCATTCAGCTCTTTACTAACGTTAAATATAAGACGTAATATAAGACGTACATCTCTTTTCTAAGGTTGAATATAAGCCGTACAGCTATTTACAAACTTTGAACATAAGACGTAAAGCTTTTTTTTTTTTATTAACGTTGAATATAAAACATACAGCTGTTTACTAACATTGATTATAAGCGGTGGCTCAGTTTTGGAATAATTGTAGTAGTACATTTGTTTTCCAATATGATTCGACCATGTAAACCCCAGCCCTTATCATATTATTGTAGTTTTGTTTGATTAATAGATATTGATAATTATGATATATGACATCGGGGACGAATGCCACTTTTTATTTGGTTGTTCCAAATTTCACAAAGAAAGAAAATATTCCCCAAACCCTACGATTACAGTGAATCTGCTATCGCATGATTACAAACCTTATTGCTACCAATGTTTAAAAATCTTCCCAGATTTACTACTCTGACAAAGAATTCAATAATATCATACACAGTATGTGGAAGTGGACATACTTCATAATGGTATTCTATATTTAAGTTTTTAAATATTTGTACATTCCAGGAGAGTCATTGTACTCTGCCAAAACAAGGTTATATTTATGTACACAAATGGTCCTTTATTACCTCTCGTAACAATGTTATATTTATGTACAAAAATGGTCCTTTATTACTTCTGAATGCCTGTTCTTGCTCTCATTGTACACTTTACCAGTAATATGTTTTGAATCTACATGGGTTATTGAAGACGTCTTATAATTGTATAACAGTTGTAGTATTCTCCTATGTGTGACCTGGGATTTGCTTTCATTAAATGGAAGTTTTGATGTGGTAGCGTTTTACCCTTTAAATAGTTGGGTTTAAATAATAAAAAAATAAGAAAAGAAACACAGGTTATTGCATTGCAAAATGAGTGAGGTTTAAGGTCAATTCAGTACCTGGATTTTATGTTTCTAAATGACACGTCAGAAACGTGAAACTTTATATTGCGGTGCTTTTTTGTATGTGAAAAGTGAGGTCAAAGTTCAGCGTAGACAGTAACATTTAATCAAACGTGGATATACCATATACCACGTCAGATGGCGTGGAGTCCTTACATGTGATAACTTATTTTGGATTGTTTGGTAGTTCGGGGTATTTTGGACGTAAGGTCTTCAAACCGGGCACTTTGATTGTCGCGCTCTTTCCGGACCTCTCACAATACATATAATTTACAACTCTATATAAAATGCTATCTTCCGACATGTTGATACTGTGGTATGGTAATATTTGCAAAAAGTATATGCAGAGGTTACGTACCTTCATGCTTTTTATAAATTTCTCCCGGATTTTTTTTTGTGTGAGAGCCAAAAATTTATATTTTGAATAGTCAAAGATTATCTGACGAGGGCTTCGTGGGTCAACAGAAGGGACAAAATTACAAAAAGAAAGAAGAATGAGAAGAATGAGTCCTTAGTTAATTACATTTAGATGTTTACATGGATTCCTTACACGCAGGACTTATCTATTAAAATACACATTGCCTTCACACTTATTTTTTGTATTATTGATTTCAACTTTATTGTACTATTGCTTTTAACTTTATTGTATTATTGCTTTTAACTTTATTGTATTATTGCTTTTAACTTTATTGTATTATTGCTTTTAACTTTATTGTATTATTGCCTTTAACTTTATTGTATTATTGCTTTTAACTTTATTGTATTATTGCTTTTAACTTTATTGTATTATTGCTTTTAACTTTATTGTATTATTGCTTTTAACTTTATTCTTTCTTTTCTACAAGTGGATGAGTCCAGATACTATACACACTCACCCCTTTCATTTTAAAAGAACAATGTTTTTATGATCTTTAACAATGATTTCATATAAATAATTTTAATAATGGCATTTTCATCTTTATTATTAATAGGCACATTGCGGTGGGCTTGAGTGATTAGCAGTAGCGTGAAAGGCAGAATTTTTAAAGGACAACGCACGTTCATAAACAAACTTGATAACTTTGCAA